>JAOTRO020196068.1:0-10265 GCA_028566515.2 Pyracantha coccinea | reverse complement strand
TATTCAATTTTTATCGATATCGATAATATCCCGATATTTCCATCGAAATTTCCATGTTTTTGAACTACCGATATTTCTGATATCATCGATATTTTATACCTTGAGTAGAAATGAGTCACATCTGAATTCGTACACTTTAGATACACTATCATGTAAACCGTTTAATTCAATCATCTCTTTCTACATTGAGCCACACATGCCTTCAATCACATGCCTTCAATCTTTTCTTTCATATGTGTAACAACATACTAAGGTTATACACATATGCAGTTCAGTCAAAGCCTATAGGTAATCGAATAGGAAAAAGTGCCCCAATGCAGATTAACCAAGCAAAACCACTCCAAAAAAGACTAGTAGGCAATGATCACCCAATGCGAATTAACCAAGCATGATAACCCGTGAAGTACGTATGACCGTATCTAAGTAATGAAGATCATCCATAACAAATTAACCAAGCACAATCCTAGGGTTTCCAATGCGGATTAACCAAGCAGGACCATCCATTTACCACATTGCTACATGGTGCAAACCCGATGCTACATAACCCTATGACACTGGTTAGAGGTCCTCTACTAGCCCTCTCATTTCACAAACATTTGAAACATAATTTTGGTATATAGTAGCACACATTTCTATAAAACCATATGTAAATCCATGTTATATCCACACAATATATAACAAGGGAGTTTTCATGGGTAATACCATATCACATAATATTATAGTAACTCACATGAATCATTTGCATTTCCAAATTCACCAACACTGCTACAAAGAACCTAATACATTGCATAATACCCCACTTGGGAAACTTAGTAATACCAACATGCAAAACGAGACCAAACGTCACTTGCGCGTGAGCTGATGTACCTTAGCTGGAATGTCACGTCTATAAAGATAAGTCCACTACGCTCTCTCAACTATCAAACTACAACATATAACAAGTTGACAACAATCCGACAATTGAATCTCCGCCAATTATAAAAATGAGTGACGGTCCAATTTGATCAGCACACCAAATAATTGAATACGAAAATCGAACTACATATAGGTTCCTAAGATCACTAAAAGGTCTCTGGTACTTAGGGAAACTTATGACCTGCTGCACGCATCGACACGTGTGATGGCAGCCGTGTTGATGGGGTTTAAGAATACGAGTGATGGCAGCCGTGTTGATCAAATTTCTAGGGTTGTCAACACCCAACTCTAAAACAACTACCAATGCACGAGTAAATCATACAAACTCGAAGATCATGAAGAGTAGATGCATTTTCATACCTCACTCGATGGAAATAGTTGTTGGATATTAAAAAAAAAACTTGAAAACCCTAGGGACTTTGTGGCTTCGGTTTGGAAATATGGGGAAATCGAGAAATTTAACACCACTTGGACGTTTGAATTGTCAAGAGCTTTCCATAGACACCAAGATCACCCCAAACAGAGGTCGAACGAAGGAGAAATGACCATGTCAAATTAACCTAGTTATCAGTCCATTTCGCCCCTGAAACGAGTCTGGAACCAGACTTTCCCGTTTCGAAAAGTTTATGGAATTTTCTAGAAATCTGCCCCTATATATAGATGTTTGGAAAATTACCAAAATATCCCAAATTTCACTTTTCTCAAAACTGGAAAATTTAACTAACTAACTTCAATTAAATCTCCAAATACTTTAATAATGATATAAGTCAATAAAATTCGGGAGGGGATATCACTGCCACTCTCTATTTAGCATCTATACACTTGCTTTAGTGTCTTTATTCACACTTCCTTAAATGACATTCTATATATTACATATTCCTGTTTGGACCCAAAATGACATTTTTGGGTTGAGCCAATAATCACCCTCAGCCCAATGTATGGGACATCAGGAATCTCATAATATTCTTAAGAAAAGCCCAGCTTAATAGAGTTTGGCTAAATCCTTTCAAAATTCAAACTTATTTGAATAGAAGAGTCGGCTGAATTCTAGTATAACAAGGAGTCCTTAGAGGCCAATTATGCCTCGAATAAGAAAAGATGTCAAGTATCAAGGGTTGAATCTAGAGGATAATAGGGCTGGATTCAGAAACCAGAACTTGCCGAAGCCCATTCGGATTTGATCAAGGAATTATAGTCCGAGTGGGATTCTACTTCTGCCATGTGGGAATCGCTACTATAAATAGAGATCGAAGTGCATCATTCAAGCCTCCCTCCAAATCAACCCACAAAACTGC
Source organism: Pyracantha coccinea (assembly GCA_028566515.2). Taxonomy (NCBI): domain Eukaryota; kingdom Viridiplantae; phylum Streptophyta; class Magnoliopsida; order Rosales; family Rosaceae; genus Pyracantha; species Pyracantha coccinea. The sequence goes on along the minus strand of JAOTRO020196068.1, from coordinate 8,055 downwards.
CTGCGCAAACTCTCGCTTTACACAAAACCTCTCAAACATCTTGAGATTTTTATTTTACCCTTTTTTTTCCCACCAACATACCTTCAGTTTGGACAAACAACACTGTGTTGGCAATCGGCAACATCTTCAGTTTGGATAAACAGTACTAGAGCCGTAGAATCAGCCAACCAAGGAGCACCTTTAGTTTGGATAAAAAGCACTGCTTCGAGACTGACTGGTTATCTATCCAAGTTTTGGTCAACAAGGATTTTCTAAGTCCTTGTTGGAATAGCCTTCTCGGCAAAGTAAGGTGTTACTAGGTTACTTGACATTCGACACACTGAAAGTTGAAGTTGATATTTTATGACTGGATATTCACAAGTGCATTTCAAAGTTTGGCACCGCACTCAGATGACCGAACCATATTTACAATCAAGACACACATCTCATTCGAGTACTTGTGTCTTTATAGTCTGGAACCAATTCCGCGCACCTATATTCTCACGATTATAATTACAGTCGCCAAACCCGGTGCCGACTATTCGTGAACTTTGCAGAAACCAGCAGCCTTGTGTTCAAGCTCTAGAACCCGAAGGCCAAGACATGTTTCTTCCTTGGCCATAGACGCAAGATTCAGAAGTCACCAACTCGCCCAACACCACATCAACATTCATTCACTCCCTGACCGAGCTTGGCCGGCAAGTTGGCACACCCCGCATTTGACCTAATGACGTAGTTAGCTTATTAGCTATTTAGCCTGCGCACCATGTAGGCTAAGTAGTTTTTAGGGTCAACAATTCCTTGGACTTATTGTTTAGGTGTACAACATGTAATGAAACAGCTTTAAACAATAATCTTTACCCTTAAATTAAATTGAATTAGTTTAATATGTGAAATGTCTGTACAATATCATCTCATGATTGGATTAAAACACTTCCAACGTCATGCGATCTCTAATTATACTGTATTTATTCAGCACTTTGTGTTCAATGAAAATAACAAAAGATGAATGTTGCAGACTATTTTTACAACGTTATAATTCACCAAAAATGAGCTATTAGCGGATCAGCTACAATTAGATATCAAAGTGATAACAAATATGCTTAGTTTCACATGCATTTGAGTCAAATTTGTGACATATTTCGACAGTATTCCTAGCAGAATATCATCAAAAAATCTTCAAGTCAATTTTGAAAGGGAAGTAAGATTGTGTTCTTGTTTCATCCTCGATGTGTACTTTTGTGTCTTACCGTTTCATTTGAGTCAAATTTGTGACATATCTCCAGCTTCTCTACTTGGTTATTTTGTGTCAAAGTCTTTTTCTGTCATCCTGCTGCTTTTATGGTCGGAGAAAATATAATAGGAGTAGGATTATTTCCTCTTCCCTTCCCTTTTATTTGAACGGTTACGGTTAAACCAAGTTAAATACTTAGTTTCGAAAACTAATCAAGCCCTAGACGTAGCAGACCTATTCTCCTAGACCTCACGGTTTAAGGAAAGTGGTCGCTGATTGTTCAATCTTAATCCAACGGTGAGTAGTCATGAATTTTTTATATTGTACTTTTTCCTCTGTGGTTGAATTTAAATTAAACGGTGAATTGCGACAATTTTTTTGTACCATGAAATCTAAAGAGAAGAAGACTCCTAAATGTAGATGATGGTGGGATGGGATACATGCTTTTCTCACTTGACCAAATCCTTATTTTTTTTTATAGAATTAAGCATGCAAGTATCACCTGTTGTATGTTGACCAAAAGTTTACATCAAGCTCCTATAAAATAACTACATAATTAGCTTTTGCTAACCTTACTTTGAGAGAGGATCCGGCGTTGTTAGAATTCTCGGATCCTTCGATCACATCTATTCATCGTGTATCGTGCGGCCAGTTTTCGTCAGGTACTATTTATATTAATTTTAAATATAAAAAAATTACAATGATTTCTGATCACACAATATACAATAAAAATATTTGATTTGAGGATTTCCAAAATCTTCACAAAGAAGATCCGGTAAGGATCCTTACAAAAATGATCCGACGATGATCCTCTCTCCCTTAGTTTAAGTTTAAAAGCGCAAAAAAATGCTTTTATCGATCATCAATTTTCTTTGCGCCTTTCATAACTTTTCGGTGAGTTTTTTATTCCAAAAAAGAAGAGAGAACAGTTCATTTTGCTAAGCTACGTACTAACAAAGTCAATAATCACTTTTAAGGCTTTTTATAAGCATCTTCATGAATAAGTTACTAACGAAGTCAATAATCACTTTCGGATTAAGTGTTTTTTAACATTGCCAGGCTAATAACCAGACAATGTCAGCTGGCAAAACTTTTTTTTCTGCACTCAAATTATCCTGCGGAGCATGGATTATCGCTTGTATAAACTAGAATAAAAATAAATAACAAAAAGTTGCAAAATGTTTGTACGCATTTGAGAGAGCGTTCTATATTAGATTTGCTAAACCAATATATATATATATCTTCCTTATTATGTATTAAGGAAATATAACACATCCCATATGCTAATTAAAGACGAGAAAACATTCCTCCTCAAAATGCTTCGTAGTTGATTCATATAATTTTGTGTTTACAATCAAAACCGTTAATATTGTAATTGTTATATATAGATTATCTCTACAAAATTTCAATTAAAACAAAGACTGTTTGGTCAATAAACTGTAGCAGACAGGTATACAGTTCGTAATACTTTTACTGATTCCAACCATCTGTTTTTATACACTTTGATGAATAAAATCTCATTATTTAAAGATGACTTTTAGAAATTAATTTATAATGTGAATGATTGTTATCATAAGTACGAAATTCTGTGGATCAACCACGTAATGTTTTGAGGACCCAAATTGTCAATGGCTTACTTGTGATATTCAAAAGCCAATTTAGGTGGCTGCTGGCTTGGCAGACTTAACTTTCAAAAGCAAGCTGGTTTTGTAAAATAGGAACCAGATCCCCTCCAGACCCAAAGTTGAAGTTGAGCCATAGTAAGCTAATCTATATAAGTGTTATAGTCAATTGTGGCTCGTCAATTAGGCACCACAGTTGAAGTTGAAGATAGATACATATATACATATATATATAGGAAATTGTTATTAGCACTTCAAAAATCTTATTTGGTACTCCAAACTTTCCATAATTAGAAAGAAAAATACACTTGTGAGGAGTGTAGAATGAGATTTTTGGAGTGCTAATAATAATTTTATGTGTATGTATATATATATTCCAATTTCTATACATGTGAGGTCTTCAAAAGCCAGTTGTTTTATGAATTCAGTAAAGAATGTTGGCTTCTGATTCTGGGATGTGGAATGACTTGGTTTACACGTAACAAACAATTAACCATATGACTATAATTCAGTGATTTCGTGAACCTAAAGTTTATGATCCAATCACTTTCTGGCCCCAAGTTTGTTTTATAGTTGACTTGGCTTGTAATTTCTCGTTACATGTACATGTTACTCTAACTTGAGTCTTCTCCCAACGAAGTAGAGACAATTATGGATAGATCAACAGTTAGTTGGTCCATCCCTGAGTATGTCCACGAATGAGCTGAGCAACATGACTTTTCTGTTTTAAGTCTGAAAAAACAATTGTGCGATAATTGAGCATATCGATAGTGCCAATGTGCTCTTAATAAATGAGAGCAGCTTGTTTAAAACGAGTTCACGGTTGCCGTATCGACCCGATCCAATAATACAGTCATATGAAAAAGAAACTTACACATGACTACACATTATTAGACTGAGACGCCACACAACAATGAACCAATTTCATGCAAGTCCTAATCACACTATGACCAGATTGCTAAAATGCACTTACAATCAGCATGTCCTTAAAAGTTTCGGTGTCCACGAGCGAGACAACCATCCAGTTTCTCTCCTCCTCAAGTCCACATTTCTTCTCTTGTTCACTGTTTCAACATCCCGGCAAGTTTCTATTGGTGCCAAATTCTTGGGGGGCAGTTGCTGACTTTCCGTTCCTGTTGGTGTCTTCATAAACTTGTTTTGGCTTGATGGTGCCTCCCTTATTTTCTTTTCGATTGAGGGTACCTCCATAGTTTTCTTTTCGCCTGATGGAGCCTCTATAATTTGATTTACCATTTCCACTACCTCGCTCATCTTTGGACGATTCTTGGGGAGTCTGACCAAGCATTTGTTGGCTACAATTGCAAGCTTTTGAGCTGATTTGAGAGGGTATTTACCTTCAAGCTTAGGGTCTATTATTAGCCGGAACTTCTTCACGTCTGACAGGTAAGGCTTTACCCATTCTAAGAGCTTCTGCTCACTCTTAGGGCGGTTTCGATCTAGAGGACGCCTACCTGTGATGAGTTCATAAAGGAAGACCCCATAGCTCCACACATCATTCTTAGATGTTAGACGTCCAGTCTGGATATACTCAGGTGCTGCGTATCCCATGGTTCCAACAACCTGATTAAAAATCCCCAGCCATGTGAGCGCGAGTGTAGCACATAGTTTGAAGGATATTGAATTATGTAATGGGTGGTAATTATAATCAGATCATTTGTATAAAATCATACCGCTGTTGAGACGTGGGTTAATCCTTCTGACGGTCCCAACCTAGCCATTCCGAAGTCTGATAGCTTTGCATTCCATTGATCATCCAGAAGAATATTTGAAGATTTAAAATCCCTGAAAATGATCTAGAACAAAAACATAGAAAAATGTCAGCACACAAACTTATTCCCTCTCCCCTCCCTCCTCTTTCCATTTCTTAACTTTTAAAACAAATATCAAATGCATAAAAAGGGACACCGTTACACAATGAAAACGAAAACAAAATTTAAAAGTACCTGAAAGTCCATTTCTTCATGTAAGTATGCCAAGCCACGAGCAGCATCTTGTGCTATTCTCAATCTCATGGCCCATGAAAGAGGATCTAAACGACTGGCTAAATGGTTCTCTACACTTCCATTAGGCATGTATTCATAAATTAGAAGTCGTTGGATTCCTCGTTCATCATCCTCAGCACAGTAGCCCACTAGTTTGACAAGGTTTGGATGCTCGACCACCCCAAGAACATTAACTTCTGTCACCCATTCCTTGTGCCCCTGGTAGCAAAAAGGCAGAATCTTTAGTTTAGACCGAATTTTTTTTTTTCACAGACATGGAAACAAGGCATCTTATTAGACTTTATATCAGTTCGATTAACAAACTCGGAGATAAGGATAAAACTACATTACCAGTAAGTGCAGGGACAATGTTTTTCTCCAAATTAGGAAGAAGCAAAACTAGTAAATGATGAAAGAAAGGACTCAGTCTGCTAATAACCAATAAAAGAAACAAGAAAGCAATGTCTTTGTGTGAATGCATCCTTACAACGTTTATATTGTTCAGAGTCATCAGGATTCTTTTTAATCAAGCTTAATGAGTAACACCAGTACCTTATTCAGTATATATCTAATAACTATCGATAATAATCTCCTTTGATGTGGAACCGACATTTAAATCACAAAAAAGTTTAACGCAGAATCACAGATAATGAAAAAAAATCTGTATAAATTATCAAAGTTATGCCAATTGTTGTCTTGCCTGCAAGCCTCTTTTACTGAGCTGTTTTATGGCAACTTCAAGTTTTTTAGAAGGATCTTCTTCACTTTTAATCAGCCCTTTATAGACACACCCAAACCCGCCCTCTCCAACCATGACAGAGCGGCTAAAGTTATTCGTGGCAGACTTCAGCTCCGAAACTGAGAATACTCCGAGGTTGCTGGGTCTCTGAGAGAAACTAGGATATTGGTTCCTCCTCAGGGATTCTGTGCTTGCATCAGAGATATTCTGTGAATCTAACTCAGATCCAGATCTCTTCATATCAGCATCGGTAAAAGTTGTATTTGTACTTTTTGGTTCGTCCTTCTTTTCTCCAATGTAGAATGAGAAGCACTTCATATCTCCTATCGTTGTGAAGTGCTTTAATCCTCGCCTAAGATTCGGTAGCTGAAGAAAGCCTTAGAATTAGGGAGTCCATAAAAAAGCAACAATTCAAGAATCCAAACCATTGAAAGTACGATAAGAAAAGACGACATAAAGCAAACACTACAAAATGTCACCCACCAATTCTGCAAATGTGATCATTACTATGATGAACAAATATCACACAGCTCAAATTAAAGATTTTAACTTGTTCACAACTGCTGGTTTTCTTTCCTAGTACAGATCTTTCGTGAGTACCCCCGAGAGGATCAGATACAACTATGTAACAACTAACAAGGAATCATATTTTTTCTAATCCATCAACTTGATCAAAAGTTCAAAACCAATATCTAGTAGTTAAACAAAACCCCAATACCCGTTATTCTCATTCATTTTCTGGTTTTCTTACCAACAATACCCAGCATAAATTAGAAATCCACTGTGCTTTTTTCATTTTACATAAATCCAACTAATCCTAAAGACCTAGATTTCATCACCAACAAACAACAACAGCAAAGCATAATCCCTCTAAGTGAGTCCCCTGTATGAATTCTACAACTGCGCTTGGTTTTGCGTTAAGTCTTCGGTAACAGATTTCATCACCAACCATGTTAAATAAACCAACTTCATTTATCAATCTTCATTAGAACCCAAGAAAAATCAAATTCAGATACATTCTCAATCATTTCCATCATAAACATATCTAACGAAGCCAACTCAAACAAAAGAAATAATAATAATATAACGAAAAAATTGAAATTCTGGGAAAAACAAGTAAATAGAAAGCACCTGTTTTTATGATCTCAGTCTGATTGCACAGAAATAAGTCCTCTGGCTAGTAAAGTTCACAAATTTCTAACAAGTGAGGAGCTTTGAGAGAAACCCACTTAGTTAATTTGCACCGAATGACCTGTGAAGCTAGAGAAAGAGCAGTCCATGGCTTAAACTTGTAAGACCATAAAGCCTCCACACGGCACCTTTTGACTTTTGAGCCAGTCTACAGAGTTAGCACAAACCTCAACCAATTTACCAAAATATTATATATACACAAAGAGAAGTGCTAGCAATTTTTCTCTTTTATAAAAAAACACAAATAGATTAGCCGGGGACTTCGCAGTAGTAGTTCATTTTTTTAGAAATTGAAAAAATTCAGACATTTCAGCCTATTTTAACTACTATCGTGAGATTCATCAATAGCAAGAATCGAATCTAAAACATATTGTGTGAAATATAAGCTTAGAATTCGCTCATAACCTCAAAACCACCCGATGGTTAAGTGATAGCAATTTTTCCATTTGAACATTCTCATCCTATTCTTCGACTTCCCTCCTTTGATGTTAAGCAAACAAGTACGTAAAAGTTTACAAATATATGAACAGGGTGGATAGTCAACAATTCTTTAATTAATTTCCGCAGCTGGTAAATGCTAATTTAAGTGTGAATGGAGGGTTGGAAAGTGAGACGAAAATGTATAAGATGGGAACGGGACTGAGTGTAGGTCAAGTAGTCCTGCATATCAATTTAGGATGATCATTGAGATTTGCACAATTCCTTATTTTGATCCCTGATATTTAAAATCAATGCAAGTGATCCCTGAGATTGTTCATCATCAATCGTTTTGATCCTTCCGTGAATAGTTATGTTAAATAAAGATTAAAATGACAAACTACTCTTGTGCAGTCTTATTAGATTAAGAATGTAATTGTGTAAATCCTAATATATCTAGGATATCCCTATGAGATTCTACCATATCTCTTAGATTAGATATTATCCTATTAGAGCTGTAATTCTATTAGGGTAAAGAATTAACCTTCCTTACTACTGTAAATAAATGCCCAATGAGGTGAAATAGAACACACCTTACAATTACACATCTCTCTCTTCTCTCTATGTGCTGCATCCCCTCTTTGGCCTCCATAATTATTCAGTAAATTATGCTTAAAACACGTTATCAGCACGCTCTTAATGCTGCGCTAAAGAGAATTTGATCTTCAATCAGGGAAGTATTACATTTTAATTATTCTTTTTATGATTAATTTATTATTTTATTGAATTGATCTACATGCTATTGATTCAATTTAATTTTTTTGTGTTTAACGTGATACAACGCATTGGAGATGCAATTCCGACTTTCAG
>JAOTRO020196047.1:0-10267 GCA_028566515.2 Pyracantha coccinea | reverse complement strand
TGTCACCACCTCAAGGTGCCTTGAATAAGATAATTGGCATTGAGAGTCAACTCTATAACATAGCTAATACATCACAAGCTCTAGAAGCCTCCATAAATAGTGAAGTAATTGGCCTCAATACTGAGAAGGTGATGGGGACTAAGATTGTTGGTGAATCCAATCAAGGTCCTTCTGCGTCGATACTGGAAAAGCTTTTTACCAATGCTGTAGCGTTAAATGTATTTGGCTCCTCTAATATCACTGAGGTAACTGTGGCGTCCAATGTCTTTCTTTTCCTATATACAGATTTTCGATAAATTCTTGCAAAGGTTATTACTCAGGACAGTTCAAGTTCCCCAAGGTCTTGGTTCATTCTAAATTTTATAACGATACAGTCATAAAGTGACCGAATTAGTGTCCCAGAATCTATCTTGGCTTCTTGCACCCGTGCAAGCATATGGCATGCTATTACTATGCTAAGACCTGCTGATAGGGTCCATTAAAATTACACTTTAGCAAAATAAGTTTTACATTTTGGCATTCTATCTTATGGTCCAATGTCAGTGGGAAAACAAATTTCTTTGCTTCAGCTTTAATTTCCCCCTAAAATCACTTTTAACTGCAATTCATGGTTTATATGTTTCAAATGTGTGTTTTTCTTCTCATTTAAATGAGAAAAGTCATTAGCTTGAATGATGAGTCTCATTTATTTCTTTTGTGCTTCTACAGCATCAAGATAGTAAAGATTATGAGACACAGAGCTCTGACACTGCCCATTCTTCCAAGTTTGCTTGTTGGTTTCATGAAGAAGGTCTGCAGCTGTTGATATCTTGGAGTTAAAGTTTAAAGTGCTTTCCAACTTAAATTGTTTGTATTTGGAACTGGAAATGTACATTCAAGTTTTAAATGGTTCTATCTTACTGCAGAAAGGAAACCTAGTGATGATTTCTCATCTGGAAGGCAAAATGACTTACTTTCATTGATCGTTGGTGGTGAAAAAGGTGGATCCGGCATTTCTGATGGGAAGATACCTGATCACAGTTTTCCTAGTTTTTCTTCTCAAACCTCTGAACCTGCAGACAGGGTTATGAAATCAGATGTAGTATCTCCTACAGTTGGTAACTCTGAGGAGTTTTCCAAAAGTATTAAACCAGAGGCAGTTTCGACAGTCCTTACATGTGAAGACCTTGAACAATCGATTCTGTCTGGTATTAGTGAAAATGTTCCTACCTTGCAGCCCCCTGTTCAAAAGTGGAGTCCTCCTGGGGCTGGTGGAAAGCCTGAGCAGCTGAAAGCTAATGTTGATAATAATGCATCCCATCACCTACTTTCACTGTTGCAGAAGGGAACAAGCGTGAGTGATATGGAACCATCCTATAATCAAGAAACAACATATTCTGAGAAATTACACGACACTGAAGGAGCGACTATTGGCACTGCAGTTCACAGTTCAAAAAAGGAAATTGCTGAAAATGTTTATAATGCGGGGAAGAACCTGACCCTTGAAACACTGTTTGGAACTGCTTTTATGAAAGAGTTGCAAACAGTTGGAGCGCCAGTTTCTGTTAAGAGGGGCCCAATTGGGTCTGCAAGAGTAGATCCTATGGAGCCTCATGGGGTGCCTTTTCCTGTGACAGATAACAGTCTAATTCCTCCTGCAATTCAAATTGGACCCAACTCAACTAGTCATAGTAGTAGTGACTTAACAGCAAATAGGAGGAAGCAAACAAAATCAGATATGATCGAAGAGCGGTGGCTAGGTCTCAATAATCCTCATATTGAAGTAGGTTCATCACAGGTTGGAACCGACTTGGGTTCTAAGATTGGGGTCTTTGAGGGGCATCCTGATTTTCGACTTCCTGAGGAGGATAGCTTGATTGCAGCCAGCGAACCGTTGAACATACAAAGTTCTATGTCTTCTCGAAGTCAAATGAAAAGCAAATTGTTCTCCTCCCCGAACACGCATGTGGACCTTGTTGAAAAGTTGGCAGCTATGAATTCTGCCTTTAAAGATGAAAGAAGCATGGGAAGCCAAGAAGTTCCTCCTCCTTTTCTTCGTGGTCCTTATGATGTGAGAGAGCCTGATATTCCATATCAGAACCTTAATGTGCAATCATCTTCTCAACAGCTCCATCATCCTCCATTGAATCATGTGGGTCCCCCGTTCCACCCGTTAGACTCTCGTCCTGGTAACATCAACTCTCAGATTAATTTTATGGGGCCAGAAGGCATTATGCGAAGCGATCCTCCACCAAATCATCAGTATCAATCAAATATGCTTCGTCCACCTTTCTATCATCCCAACACTGGTCAATCTGGGTTTGATGCTCACACCCATCACCCTATGATGCAACAGATGCATATGCAAGGCAACTTTCCTCCACCTCACGTGCTACAAGGATTATCCAGTTCTCCACCCCAGCCTCCTCATCCCAATCGTGGTGCACCTTCACCTGCTCATCCAAACAGTCAGGCTTTTATACAAGAATTGAACCCAATGCAAGGTTTCCCTTATGGTCCCCGGCAGCCCAACTTTGGTGGTCATGGAATGCCATCGCCCGGTAAGGCACTTCTCTGTGCATCTGTTGTTAATGACTCTGGTTGATTTCATTGTGTCTGCATGATATTCTGTTTTTAGTGATGTAGTGGCTTCTCGCACCTTTACTCTCTTTTTTTCCCCTAGAAATAACTCGACTGATTAAATCTCCCAAAGTTGTTGCCGGCAATGTTTGGAGCTCTTTGATATTCAACTTTCTTGAACTTCCAAAAATTGCTTGATTTCTTTCTTTCTTTCTTACTTTTGATTCTGTAGTTTAGCATCGAATTGACATCTTCTAGCTTATAAATTTGGCCGAGCTTTATGTTGTAATGTTGGAAATTTCATGTGGTATACTGACTTCCTTTTAATTCAGCTGCTGACATTGCCGGTGGAAGCAACCACCATCCAGAGGCACTCCAAAGGCTCATTGAGATGGAACTACGGTCAAACCCGAAACAGATTCACCAGTTTGCTGCTAGCGGACACACTCAAGGGACGTACGGACACAAACTGGACATGGGTTTCGGGTATAGATAGGTCCCTCGGATGTCTCGGAAACTCTGGTGTATTTTCAATGTATTCAGATTTCAGAGTCCCCTTGGATGATATGTGCAACTCAACGGAACGGCGATGTGTTTGATAATGCTTCTTTGAAATACATGTGTTGAGGGCAGGTGGTGTAATTAATGGATTTTTCTTGCCCTTTTAGTTCTCATGTCCTTATTTGATTTCTGAAAGCCACAAGAGCACAAGGTGACAGATGCCACTCAACACGAATTGAATATAGAAAATAAATAAATTTCTGGGGAGGCTAAATTGTTGTAGATTGTAGAAGTGCTTTATGGAAAAACACCTTCAAGAAGTACTTAAAAGAAAATTTATCGAACATGTTTATAATACTAGCAGAAGGTGCTGCTTGCTTACACAAAACAACGTTCATCTCGTCAGAAAGCAAGATAATCTAAATTCAGACTGCATCAATAGCACATACACAAAATATACATGGCCCTTTATTGAGCTGTAAACAGCCGGACTTCACCGGAGAAGGCTCGACATCGAACAGACCAGAGGTAAGAACTTTCTGCAGAATGTTTACTGTTTAAGACGGAGACGGGGAGACGTACAGTGGCAGCCTAGCAGGTTTCTCTTGTTTGGCACCATTTTCAGGTCCTACTTTTATTACAGTTATGTAAAAACCAAAAACAACTATTACAACGATATACAGTCCACAGTCAACGTTAACATCCTCGAAACTCTATATAAGACGGCCTCCGGAACAGACGTTGGAGTTGACTGTATCATCCCACATTCCTTCACGACGAAACTCTAAAGTATGGTATGCACACAAAACTGGGTTTGGTCCACTCACAAGCTACATGTATTCAAAACCGCGTATTCTACATATGTACAAAGCCACTCTGCACAATAACTGTTGGTGAACTTGGTCGTTCAACGCTCCGCCCTGAAATCCACAGTTATGAGTCAGCAACGGCTAGATATTCGCTGTAAATATTGAGGAGTTGATAAGTTCCATTTTACCTTCGTCTCTCAAGCAGATAGGATGGCATTCTCTGATTTACCAATGCGAGAGAAGTTGCAATTGCCGTCCGATTTAGTTTTGTCAGAGCCGACAGCATATGATGTAATTAGCTTTCTCTGTGTATATAAAGAGAACCGTTGATATGCAAATGACATCATCATATAATTTAGTCAGAGCTAGCACAAAGCTAGAAACGACACAAATACCGAAGAGTGAAATGCACGACCTGTCCTAGAAGGCTCACAGACACAAGAAAGGCTGCTTAGAGAGATTCATTCCAAGTTAAAAACTAAAGAACTTTTCAGATAGAAAGAGCATGCATTCTTAAAACTTCTCGTGCAACAAAATGGATGTAACAGTCACCGCTGCCAATGATGAGAGGGGATGCAACAGAACAGTTCAATTGCAAAGAAAGCATCACGGTCCAGCATATTGTTAGATCGGCAATCAATAAATTTCAAATTTCTAACTACAGAACTTCTGTGCACAAGACATTCTTCAACAACTGCTTCGTCTCTCATCAGAGACATAGCTCCATTAATAAGTAGTCAATTATAACCTTGTAGAGTCAATTATTACCTTAATGAGAAAGACTGTTAGGTGTCTTAATTCAAAAATGAAATTTTAGTTTATCAACTGCCAAACACAAGGTGTGAACATTATGTTCCTAAAATATTGGCAAAGTTTTGAACTGTCAAGATAGAAATTTATGATATTGATTCTTTGTGCAAACAATTAGACTAAGGCATCCATACTGCAGTCAAGAAAGACATGCTGAAGTTGAGAAGATGAACACTTACATGATCCTGAAACTCGGGACTTGTCAAATTAATGGAGAGGTTCCGCATCAGCAAAAGTGCCTGGGAAGAACCAAATAGAACCCTTCAGTAAACTTAGCAGTCAAAGCAAGACACTTCCAGTAAATTCACGGGGGTATAATTCTGAACCCTTTTGATGATATGAGTGGCCAAATAAATAAATAAAAAAGAAGGTTACAAACAGTCAAAATTGACTTACCGTTTCCAAATTTATGGGGTCCAATTGTCTCAGTCTCTCCAAATGACTAATTGCACTGGGGTCAAATACACTTCCGATAAATTTATACACCTGAGCAAAATCTGGCAAAACTGCAAATACAAGAACTACAGTTAATACCAACAGAACTTAAAAAAATGTCATCAACGCATATAAACATTGCAATACCGAGGAGAATCTACATGCAATTATAAGTTGCATGCAAGCAACATCTTCAACTCCTCAGGAGGAGATCATAGACCAGTATACAGTACCGGGCATCTAAAAGCATCCCATGGACAACAGAGAGCTACTACAGTGATGGAACATTGGTTATCCTCCATCCTTTCTGGTGTTATAGGAAAAAAAAAAAAAAAAAAACCCAAAATTTGCCAAACTATATGAAGAAGGTCAAGGAGATAATGTAGAACTCAAAGGCTAGACTTCAATATCACCTCCTTAAGCAGCTCTTATGATTTTAACACGATAAGATCATAACTCAAGCACATGAAGGGAGGCATTAAAAATATGAGAGAGAATTTTACCTCTGTGTGGCTGGCCAGGATCTACTCGATCAACTGTCTCGCTCACTTTCCAATTTGTCGGGTTGCTTTCATTGCTACTACTGTAGCAAGAGTTATGTGTAACAGTTGGCCAGTTGGCCCAGATAACCTACCTTCGTCTTTAATTGTTTGCGACATGTTGACTGGTGGCACAGAGTTATAACTCCAAGAAGATAAAGTTGCAGCGTTAACTGGAGTTCCAAGCACAAATGAGGAATCTGGCTGGTAAACATATCCATGTTCAAGCAAGTCAGATGAGGACTGAAACGGCCCAGCTACCTGGGATACGACTGCAGCTGCCAGAGATTAACTTATGAACAAGAATTCTATGATAACCATAAGAAGCATTGACAAGAAAACAATAGTTGACTATGCTGACCACTTTTTGGAGCCTTTTGTGGGTATGGATGAGTTGCTTTCCTCTTTGGCCGAGGTGGAGGTACATGTTCACTTGTCCCTTTCTTCTGAACCTTCAAAAAGTACTTCTGTGCATGACTTCGTATCTGAAAGGAATATCATTTGCCATGAGTACAATGAAAACATGACACATACGCATTGAAATGGAGCAAAAAGAAATACGACAAGACGAAGCAGGTACAGGGCTTACTAAGACAAGATTTCTCAGATGGTATCTAAATTCTATAAGGAAAGAAGCATAAAACTTGCAGGGGAATGTATTTCTCTGTCACCTTGTCCAAGATATTCACTTCCTTCATTTTAATTATTTTGTCGATAACATGGAACTATGGTTGAGAAAAGTGAGATCGGAATACATACACATGACAAGAGGATGTTGTTTTATATGTAATCTGAAAATTTGTGAACATAGAAATTCTCCATATCAGTTCACTATCCACAAATTCAAAGGACAGTCAGTTTCTCTATCTTCAATCAACCAAAAACGCAATAAAAAGAAATTTACAGAACCTACAAAAATGTTAGAGATCCTTCTAAGTACCCACAAGAAATTACTTACAAGTTACAATTCCTTCACCATATACTTAAAGTTAAAGACAACCAAAACCATCTAACATCACTCTCCAAGTAATTATATAAATATTAAAGCAAAAAAATTAAAAAATTAAGCATAATATATTCATCCTACATTTTTATTTTTTGCTATCTGCAAACACATGATAAATTTGATTATGATAAGCAGTCACCTGGATAACCGTTTTTGAGCCAATAAATGCTTCAATCTTCTTCCAGTCACGATCAAACCTAAGTTAACCCAAGCGAACAAACATAAGAATGCTTAAATGTGGAGGAACAACTCATGTGAATTAAAACCGCAAAGCTTACATCTACATAAACTAACACAAACATATATATATATTGAGTTAAAAATACCAGATACCTCACGTAGTCTCAAGAAACATGAATACATCTTGACCATGAAAAGAAGAGAAACTAAAAAGATAAAACAGCTTATCAAGACATTCCAATCAAAACTACTAAAGCAAGGCCTTCTATTCAACAAATCTGAAAGAAAAAAAGAAATAAAAATTACGAACGTCTGTCCTATATTGGTACGACCTGATACCTCTCCTTTATCATATTTTTATTGGATACCAAACTATGTAACGAGTACCTCAAAAAACCTATTAACAAAAATTCAATATCGAGAACAAAATCTAATAGTAAATCCCAAATTGGGATTTAGAAATCATCAAATTCAGAGATCATCAAATTCAGTAATTATATAAAATTACTGGTAGAAAAAATCCGAAAACCGAAGGACCTTCAATAAGCTCCAATTCTCTACTTGGTTAATAGGAAATGCAATAATCCATTACAGAACAAAAATCACCATCTCAATTCCAAATCTTCGTTTATGCAAACTGAAAGCAAAGCTTTTCCATTTAATTCTTATTTTAAAAACAATTAAAAAAGCAGCAGCTTTTTCATCTATTTTCCACACCCTGTCCCCAATTTTCCCAGCAACCAAACAGAAACCAAAGAAACAATACTAATAACACAAAACTGAACTCCTTACAGCTGAAGAGCCTCGAGAAACTTGTCGTGCTCCTGCTCCGTCCAGCTCTCTCTCGACTTGGTAATCGTATACGGTTTCCGGATTTTCTTGCTCTGATCATCCGCCGACATCGCCGCGGCGTTTGCGGACGCGGACGAAGACGTGCAGGCAGCAGCCGTACTGGTCGCCGCCGTAGCTGAAGCAGCACCAGTTGTCGGCGGCGGCGGAAGGCCCATATTGGTAGTCATGGGATTGAATAAGTAGAAACCTTGAGCCGGGTTTGGATTCACAGACAGCATAAGCTATAAGCTATAAGCTATAAGCTCAAAGCTGAAAGCTGAAAGCTCAAATGATCAAATACAAGTACTGAAAGCTATCAAGTTTGTAAATAAACCACAGAAGAGTGAAATTTTTCTTTGAATTTTCTGGTGATTTTTGTTGGTTTGGTTCGGTTTGATTCGGGTAGGAAATGAAGTGTGGCCTAGAAATGTAGCCGCCTTTGGGCCATTTTGCTCCTCTATTTATACGGTTGCCGGTATCTCAGCACGTGTACACCACCCTTTAAAACCTTCAGTCGTATTCTTTTATAAATAAAGTGTAATTATCCTATCGTTTCTAAATATAAATACTGAAAAATAATCAGTACTTATCAATCAACGTTCTAAAATTCGTTTTAAATATAAAGGAAAATAACAATTTTTTTTATTGATATACGTGTTTTAATAAAATTATTTTTTAAAAGATATTAATTTTTTCATCGCTCTTTTTGCGCACTTCTCATTCTCTTTTGTAATTTTGAGTAATTAACATAAAAAAAATATAAAACCAAAGTACTAAAATCACCACCTTCGAATTTGAAAAAAAAAAAAAAAACAACTCCATTGAAATAATGAGTTATGATAGCAAGTAATCCTCTATCATATTGGTGAAAAGAAATGATACCCTTATATTACGGTGTGAATTAGAAGTGTAAATTAGAAACCTTTTGAGTTTCTAATTTAATATTTAATTTAACAAATTTATTGTTTGATAAAAATAATGAGTTATGACATATATGAATATTGTATTTGTTGATATAGGTAGGGACGCTAAAAATATTACCTAGTTGGCTACTTGGGTATGACCGCACACGTGGCGACACACAGATATGGTATCATACTATGTGCTGGGCTTACGGGGAGTGGCACTGGCACGTGGCAAGTGCCAATTCTGTTGCTTTAAAAAATTCCCCAGGTTTTTGAGCTACGTGGGACGATGTAATTGGTCATAGTTTAGGGGCATGGCCAAATCGCCCTTCTTTTTTTTTTTTCGTTTTTTTTGGGTAGTGACGTGAGCAACATCACACTCTTCGTAGAGTCGGATTTCCATGTCACGAATGCAATGTCATTATAATGTTAACAAATAATTTTAAAAGAAAATTTACACATAACGCTACATAATTACATATCACTGTAATCGTATACTCGTGGAGACTAATTTCATTTCTTTGCAGAGTTGGATTTCCATAACACGAAAGTCATTATAATGTTAACAAAGAATTTTAAAAGAAAACTTACACATAACGTTACATAATTGCAGATCATTGGAATCGTATACTTGTGAAGGCTGATTTCATTTAAGTCTTACTTTGTCATTATTATTTATAATAATCAAGTATTTGGAAAATTAAACCACTATGGGGTGGCTCAGTGATTGGGGACAAATTTCAGACCGGTATTCCACACGTCAAATTTAGGTTCGATTCCTGGTGCTGGTGTGTTACACGACTGTGGCAAGAGGGAGGTTCAAATGTCTTTGCGAATCTTTCCGGCCCTAACAAGGGTTTAGAGAATGGAGGGAGAGGGTACACAACATGGAGGGAGAGATGGAGAAAAGGGCTTGAGGAATTCTATGTGTTATTCCCTAGACTTTGTGCCTTTATTTATAGTAACAAGGAGGATAGAAACTTGCTCTTCTAATTTATTTATACTTAGGATTTACGCAATTACATGGTGGTCAGGGGGAGACTGAAATGTCTTTATAACTCTTTTCGGTTTTGGAATGATGGATTGTCATAGCGAAACCACCAGCTTGTCCTCTTTTAAAAAAAAATATTGAAAAAGTAGGATGTTTGTGCTTTCTTTTTATCCATTCTTTTGTTTAGGCTTTGGTCGTCCAATGTCATTTAAAAAAGGATAAATCTCTCATAACATCATAGAAAGATCACCCTTTGAAACCCATAACCCCACATGTAGAGACATAGTTTTTGTTTTCATACACAAATAATTATTTGTAACTTATCTACGTCAACATGCAATACCTCCAAGGCTCCAACCCTCCTTAAAGCTATTTTCTCAAACACCTTGCCCCAAATGAAAAGTTGGGCACCTTCATCGGTACCAAACATGACGAGTCAGGGTAATAATCTTCACTCGCCTTATCATATCATTTGGTAACGAAATAATAATAGAAATTCTTATTAGCATTTGAAAAAAATGTCGACAGGCATGTTAATAATCTTCTCTTGCCCATATCATTCGGTAACCGAAAAAAAACTGTTATTGGTCATTCTATTTTGCTAGCGTTGTTGTTAGTGCCATCAACAAATGTAGGTTCCATATGTATTAGAAACATAATACAAATATACAGTAAGAGTATTATTTTTGTTTTTGTTTTCA
>JAOTRO020196040.1:0-17994 GCA_028566515.2 Pyracantha coccinea | reverse complement strand
TTTTTGATCAACGGTTATTATTTGGGGATCCCTAGGATCCCCATGGATTGGATTAGGAGAGGATCCAAGTCCATATTGATATATGGTTTTGTATCACATCCGTCAGTTGAGAGACTGATTGAATTAGAGCAGCCGGTCTAACTCAGAGAACCGAGTTTTCTGGTGTCAAGGAACTGAGATTTGCTTATTAATTAGGCTCAGTTAACTGAAAGAGTTTGTTCATTTGACCGTTAGTAATCGCCTTATAATTTATAAATTTAAACATAAAATCTCAGATTAAGTCGGTGGAATCAGCCCTTAATGTGATGTGATAGCATGTGTGCCTAAGGAAATGAATAAAACTAGGCAGAAGGGCTAGAGCTTGGGGAAGGAAATTCAATTTATAGCACAGACAGCAATCTGACTCAGAAATTCTGCTGAGGACAAGCATGCATTTTGTGGAAACAACTTCAATTACCATTTATATTTCAATCAATCAGTTCCTCTTTTCTCTCTTTCTCCCCCTTCCCAACACTAGAAATTTGGCTGTGACTGGGAACCCCCTTTACATGTTGTTTTCTTCTGTAAATTGACATGAACATCAGCAGTTTTATATCTAATGAACCCAAGTGCTTATATCTAGTTAATTAAAATGAACTAATTTTTGTACTCATTGTTTTAGAAACTATTTGTGAGGAGATGACAAGAGAGCCTAATAGTAGTTAGATCTATTTAGTTAATAAGTTAAACTGAGACTGGAACCCTACATGTATAAAATGCGAAATGCATTACTTTCGATCAGAAAAAGACAGTAAGTTTCTTCTTTATATTTCCCCCAGTTATTAGTTGAGAAAAATATTAAAATCAATTTTAATTAGTATTCAGAGGGGTAAAGAGAAAAACTTTTAATTTGAAAAAAGAAAATATTGTAAAGCTTTCCTTGACTTCAAGCAAGTTACTACTTAAGGCAACAAAAAATGGTAAGATCTTAAGTTTCCACACCTTTTGTTTTCTTTTGTCAAAATAGAAGGGGATTCAAACTTAAGCCTTGGAAAGAAAAGTATCACTAGACTAAGGCTATCCAGCTATGTTTGGTTAAGAATCTTCTAAGTCACAAAGGATTAATTACAGCCAAGTTAGTAACATATAGACTACAAAATGCTAGGCGAAGGGAATTAGAAAAGCCCTCAATGCGCATGATCCATAGGCATGTAAGAGGGTTTGCAAATCACTACTTGGAAAGATACATTTACAAATCTCTCTCACACACCTACATTTCTAATCCCTCTAACATTTTATGATCAATTCCTTAGTAACTTGGCCTCAATCCTTTGATACTTAGAAATCCCTCACTCAAATACAGTGTAGGAAGTTGAGGCTTCCACTCCACACCATGTTCTTGAGGTTTACCATCTTATCTCCCTAGATGCTTTAAGAAAAATATCTTTAATTTCACAGTTTTTTTATGTAGGTAGAAAATGTTTATAGGAACTTATTTCAAAAACCCTTATGTTGAAAGTTTGATCAAATAAGCCAGACATAGAACCAATCTTTTGCTGGGTAGCTTCCCTCATGGTATGCCTTTAAATGTAGCTTTCTTATAAATTTGAGAATTTAGTATACATGCATTAATTGTATTGGTGTTTTTCCCTTTGAATACTAGTTCCAAAGCACATTGGTTGGACTAAGGGTTCGTTTGGTGTTTAGGATTAATTGGATTCGATAGCTCACCATATTTATGGGTTCAAGGAAAAAATGAAGATTTGTCCAAGTTCAAGGAAGAATGTGGATTACTCTTGAAAGTTTAAAAGAGATAAATTCCTTTAGGTCTAATATCCTTAAAAATGATATGATTCACCTCTACTTTCAACATACTTGCATTTTATGAGTTGTGTCCACTCCAATTATGGGTTATCAATGCATGAGATTCTTTTCTGGAGCTAGAAGTGTTATTCATTAATCATTTTAGTCATATGTTAGATCCTCCTCAGATTTGCAATGGTCCCTACATATATATTTTCATATATTACTACTATGAGTGCATACCATGCAGTGTTAAAGCAACAGTTGAGAGGTACAAGAAGGCATGTGCAGATTCTTCAAATACTGGATCAGTTTCTGAAGCTAGTACTCAGGTACACTTACTTACCCTGAATATAGATATTATTTGACAGAAAAGTTCGTAACGGTGGAGTTTGATTCTAAAAGTTAGAACAGTTCTTTCTGGGATTTCATTATCATATTTATTTGATATCATCTGGGGGACCATGAGTCTTAAACTACTCAGACATTTGACTTCAAGACTAGTTGTGTAGGTCTTGATTGTTGAACAAAGCCAATAATCAATGACTAAGACAAGTCTTGTTTTCCTTTTTGGATGTCATTATCAAACCTTAGGCTATATTACTGTATAATTTAATTTATACACGCGATATTGTGGGAGGGGAGAGTAAATGTTCCTCATCGCTTAAGCTACAAGCCTCTTGCACTTTAGCCTGTATTATTTAATCAATCAATTATTTCCCATATAAATCCTGGAATATGGGTGAGCGTTTAAGATCCATTTCAATTTTCTGTTCATTCACATTGCAACCAAAGATACCGGTAAAGCAAAACCTTTTACAAGAATATGCCTTGGTAAGTAGTTAGCCTAGTCAAGGAGTGATTTCATACTCTGCACATTTGATACAAAGATATCAAGTTCTCAGGGAACTAAACAGTTAATGGAACTGTTTCTGGTTTATTTTTCCTAACTTTTAATTCATGAATAATTACATGGACCCGTAATTATACTAATTGGTTGTGTGCGTGTGTGCGTGTGTGCGTGAGTGTGTATTACATTTATACACATATGTATGTAGTAACATATAAACCCTAATTAAGAAGCAAACATGTGAAGGTGTATCTGTGATTTCTTAAGGCATGAGTCCTGTTAAAGCAGTGTTTCTATGAATTTTGATCATAGTCTTTAATGTTCAGAAGTTTTAACCTATTGCTTTATTGATGTAAATTTCAGTACTACCAGCAAGAAGCTGCGAAATTGCGTGCGCAGATCGGGAATTTGCAGAATGCCAACCGGTAATATTCTTAAAGACATCTAACCCTAGCTACCACAAGCTTTCCCAGTTCCTATATTCTGAATTGGCAGCCTTTTAACTGACAATGAATGTTGTTTCCAGGAATATTATGGGTGATGCATTGAGTAGTATGCCTATCAAGGACCTGAAGAGCCTGGAGAGTAAACTAGAGAAAGGAATTAGCAGAATCCGATCCAAAAAGGTGTCTAATGAAGCTACTGATCATTTGTGACGATTTTCGCAATTTGAACTGTCCGTTGTGGTCATTTTTCTAGCTTTTGCATAGCCATTAACACGTTTTTCTTTTCTTTCTTTCAAATCTTGAACTCTTTTCAGAATGAGCTCTTGTTTGCCGAAATTGAGTACATGCAGAAAAGGGTACACCTCTTCAACTTAGCTTGCTCATTTTATGAAATTACTTATGCTTTATTTCTGAACATATTATAAATGTGGTTCATCTGCATTTGGAAAGCTTGGCGGCATCAAATTGTCTTGATCAACTTAATTAGTACATGCATGGTAGAAAAACATGATAATATGTAAGTCATTGTTATAAATCATCATACTTTTGATGATTTGAAACTAATACTTTTCAAATGGTGAAAATTGATTTACGCTTAAAATTTTTGGTTAGGTTTAAGTTTTCTTTCAACTTTTAAAAGACGCCCATCGCCATTTGTTCTTATTCTTATAGCTTCTATGCTAACAGTACCTTACATGTACCAAACATTAGACGAATTTCACACTCTTATATATATATATATATGTTATCTATCTACTTTGGAATCCTCTCTCTTATTTTTGTGATTCGGTAATTGAGTAAACAAATTAAAGCGAAACGATAAAAAAACAAAGGGAGGAGTGCGAATGGTGAATTATCGCAACAAGTTGTATGCTTGCACTTTTGAAATCATCATATAACAAATATGAGTGTTCTACTCATCAAACTGATATTTTTTTTTCTTTCATTTTTGTCAAATTTTCCTTGCAGGAACTGGACTTGCACAACAATAACCAGCTCCTACGAGCAAAGGCGAGTTCTCTCTTTTTCTTTAAAAAAATGTGTTTTTTGTGTGCTCGCGCGCTTAGTCTTTCTGTTTATGTGAGTATGCAGTACGTATTTAGCTAGTATTCACTAGGAATTATAAATTGGATATGTAGATAGCTGAGAATGAGAGGGGCCAGCAGAACTTAAATGTGATGGCTGGAGGAGGAACTTCAAGCTATGACATCCTGCAGTCTCAGCCATACGACTCTCGGAACTATTTCCAAGTGAACGCGTTACAACCCAATCATCAGTACAATCCCCGCCAGGATCAGATTTCTCTTCAATTAGTGTAAGTTCATAAAAATCCCAAATTATCAAACACATTATCACAAACTACCAGCAATATTCACATTGTTTTGATCATCGTTTATTCGTGTGCAGTTAATATATATGCTTGGACTGTATCGCTTCTGCTGATTTAGTTTTCTATGGTGGGTGTGTATAATGATACCAGATGAATGATCCAGATTGCTTTGGGAATGACCGTTACCAAGTACGTAGGTATACGTACGTATATTAGTTGATGGAAGGGGATTTCTTGTCTGTATTTTTATATTTATGCCTCCTGCAACGTGTACTACTAAGACTTCTGTGAGACATTACCCTAACAAGTTCTTCCAACTTTCATGCGATTGAATCTTCATAATGTTGGTTTGAATATCTATTATATATGTCTGATATATAAATATCCAAAGCTATATAGTAGATTATTCATTAATCATCTGTGTATATATGCTTGATTGTGTGATAATTAGTCAGGATTCTAGGCTGAGGTTAACCAGGTGACTGATATCCATCGGATAAGTGTCCGATGGATCGGAGGAATTGTATGTTCTTCTTGCAGAGACTATGTTGGAGGCCTCAGTGGGATGGAATGAGTCCCATAATGCATACTCACTCCTATTCTGGCATGGAATTTGGAAAATAGCACATAGACCTAATCGATTTACCGGACAGCAGCTAGTGTCATAATCCTTGAATCCTGAAATCAACATAACAAATTAATCAATGTCACCAATTCAGAAATTAAATTTACATGCTAGGTATTTTAATTTGTGTGAAACCGCAGGTCATGTATGACTCGCTTTTTCGCAACATATACACACTTTGAATCTCGCTGTACATAACAGTGAGTCTCACGTACATGTTACTAGAGGAATGTCACATATAACGGAATTATGGCATGTAAAACAAGTATTGTAACGAAAGCAATTGCAGATGAAGAGTGTGATATATCCCAAATGTATAACTATATACCAGCAGAAGTTGAACGTGTCACTGAGGAAGAGTTGACATAGATGAACTTTGCATCTCCAAGATCGGTGTTGAGCTTTTCTACCAGAGATACAAGCTTTTGGTTAAAAGCATAGGTCACATTTGCTATATCTTGCACTCCAACCAAGGCAAACTTCCTTGCTCCATACTTGTACAAAGTCTTTAATTAAAAGCAACATAAAACAAAGAATAATTTAATATTCTAAAACGTAAAGAAAACTGATATTCAGTTCTCAAGACAACATGTGCATATTTGAGAACTGAGACTGCTTCTGAAATACCTAAAACACTTTGTTACAATCTAAACGGCTTTTGGCCACATTATAAACGGCTTGTGGCCACATTATTTGATAGGAAAATTAATTAAAAGTGTTTACGCATCAAAGAAACGCTTCTCCTGCTTTTCCATGAATAAGTACTTCCAAGTGCATGCGTCTCCAAGAATAACTTGGATTTTAATAGAAATTTCGACGTGTTTGTAAGAAAATCACTTTTAGAAAAAAACGCTTATAAGTACAAGTGCTTTTATAAAGAAGCAGTCCAAACTGGGCGTAATCAATTAGAAAACGAATCAATACTTACTAACCATGATTTGGCTGGAATATTGTCCAACAAGAACTGCAGCATATTGTTCAAGGGTATATATGCGACTGGTGTTAAAAAACCGCGGCTGTAAGTAATTGTTAAGGTAATCATTGTTACCCATTCCCACATAATATAAGCACTTGTTTAAATACTTCTTAGCTGATTCTTTACTTCTAAGTATGGAAGCAATGCGCAAGACTGCAGATTTGTGGTTCTGTATCTGCCGATCAAAGTTGACATTAACACCCTGCATAGGAGAATTAATCATGTATTATAAGATTATCTTTGCTAATTAGTATAAATCATGTTTGTGTAGTGATTAGTTAGTTATTACCAACTGAGAGCCTGTTTCCGCTCGAATTCCTGCTGTGCCAGATGCGTAATTCAAGCCTCTAAGTGTGGCCAGGCCGAAGGTAGTTGCAAATGGTGGGATGTGATTCTCAAAGCCCAAAAGTTCAGCTGTAATGTAAACAATCATGTTCTTATTATAGCTATCTAGGCCTCCTTTCATTGAAACCCTTGCAAACAAACTGATTACGATTTATATATGCAAATCCTCACTTGTCTGACTGTCCGGTAACATAAGATACTTGTATTGTCAACTGTAAATAAATGAACTCTTTGACGACATCTTCTCTATCCATCGTAAATAATACACTACGGTAAGCAAGTTTTGCAACTACAAATTATATTCCTATATGATTTCTATTGCTCTTAATTTAGAGAGTAAGATTATGATATTAACAATATAGCATAAGAAATTTAGAGAGGGAGAGAGAGAGGGAGAGGCAAGACCAAGTACGTCAACTGGAGTTCGACCATTGCAAAATCTTCCGGTTGGTCCGGTAGGATAATCAATCCCGTAGGGGAGGTAGTTCACTCTCAACGTTGGGAGGAAGTTATTGTTGCCATTATCCAGCAAGGAATCACCAAAAATGAAAAAACAAGGTACTTCCGGCTTTCCATAAGCACAAGATTGTGATATTGAAACCACCAGAAAACCGATCATCATGAACCATCTTACTGCCTCATTTGTTGCCATTATGAAATGATATAGCTAAAGTGAAATTGCAATTGTATAACACTGAAAAAAAGATTAAGGCAGTACTGTAAAGAGAAATGGAGGTATTATATATATATAGAGAGAGAGAGAGAGAGAGAGAGAGAGAGAGAGAGAGAATACAAAAGGGAAGCTTGGAAATGGTGCGTACTAAGCCACCTAAGGGGAAAATTAGCGTACTCCAAGGAACTGTCTTCAAATTAGACTTATAATTGGGGAATTGTTGTTGAAATTAACGTTTTCTTTAATACATATGATATTATCTACATTAAAGGGTGGGGTGAGGGAGTGGGCTAAACCTCATAATTGACAAACAATAATAATTTAATTTGAATTCGCTTTTAGCGAGAATCGAACCTAAGAGTCTAAGACCTCTTATTTACAAGTGAAGATGAATATCACTAGCTCGTAATACTAAATGACCTTACAACTATTTTGTTTTTTTTTTAATTTTCAAAAAATAAAAATTGAAAATCGAAATGGTTATCAAACGGCCTTTACATGGATGTATCTTATATTCTTATTTTATTAAATATTTCGGATGCGAATAACTGGTTGAAGCAAGCCTGAGTGCAATATGTGTCGTGGGGGCAAAGAACGTGTGCTATGGATCACACAAATACAATGAAGCCTGCCAGAATAACGCTCACCATGAAAAGTAACAGAATTACTATCCCTACCGGTATCTAATACTACAGCCAAAAAAAATAAAAAAATTCCAAGTTTTTAGTCACTAAATGATATGACAAATATCATGTTAGCTGTTACAAATCTACTTCAGAGTAAGGCTGCTGTATAAATATTGAAACCCTGAATGGGCTCGTACTCATCTTAGACTTTGTTCATCTATAAGATACAATCTTTTTAAACATTATCATGTTCTCAACATGTTTGAAAACTTTGTTTGATCAAATTTTCAATGGGTTACCAATTCATTGACAAGCAATTTACTTGATGAGCTTGTGGCTGATATGTTTCTAAGACTGAGGACAAAAAGATGTGTTCTCATGCACAACTATTCTCGCAACCAAAGAAAATGAGACTAAGAGATGCCATGCGTAAAGGCAAAGGCATACGGGAGTTAGGGTACATACCACATTAACAGGTCCATCAGCCTATATCTTATACTTCCATCAATCTCTCCCGCGGATATAGTACAAAATACTTGGAATGCTTAGTTCAACTTTACCGAAGAGGGGGACTTGAAATTAAAACATCTTTCAAACATTAATTAGAAAGAAAAATACATACTGCTAACCAAATAACTAGTTCATAGAAGCGCTTAATCAATTAAAAAAAATTGTAGAATTGAATTGTAGAAGCGCTTAATCAATGAAAGAAAAAGATTCGTAGAATTGAATTGGAGTCACTATTGGACTATTACACTAAGAGCTTGATTTCATGCCAACTTGGCAAAGATGCATATATATTACATTTACAATTATAGTATACTCTTCGTAGTTAGGTCTTGTACATGTCACATGGTGATTAATTTGTTGATCTTTATATATGTACATGGGGAAGACTAATTTCAATGTAAATAATACTTTCAAGAGTACCCATTTTTATAGCCTAAATATTAAGCTTGAACTAGGTGACGAATATTCGCTGGATAAGTGTCCGACAAGTTAGAAGAATTGTATGACTTTCTTGCAGTGATGAGATTGGAAGCTTCAGTAGGATGAAATAAATCCCAGAACGCATACTCACTTCTGTTCTGGCATGTACCTTTGGAACGAACACATTGGCCAAATTCATCTACTGGACAACAGTTAGCTTTCGTCACCTTGATTCCTAAAATATGAAAAGAAAAAGAAAAAAAAATATATATAACAGTTGAGCTTATTCTATCCATGAAAATATGGCTAAGCTAGGATTTTAATTGGCATATATGAGCTCGTCACATATGACTTCCTCTTCACATAATTAATGCATGTGAGTCTCACAATATAACAGTTAAGAATAATATTGTAATTAAAGAAATTAGAGCACAAAGAGAGTTTAAAAACCTGCAGCTGTAACCTCTGATAGACTTCCGGAAATTCCAAACATGTCAACATAGATGAATTTTGCATGAGTCAGTTTGGTGTTGAGCTGATCGACGAGAGACTTAAGCTTTTGGTTAAAAAATTGAACAGCATTGTTCATATTTTCTGCGCATGTAGACCCATTTGTAGTCGAAATTGAAGATGGAGTGCAGCCTACTTGTCCTACTCCATTCAGGACCACCTTCCTGGCTCCATACTTGTACAGAGTCTTAAGTAAACCAATAAATGAAATAAGTCAATACTCAAACTTTTCTTATGCAGTTGTTTCGAGTCTCAGAGACATAGAAAATTAATTAAACACAAGTGCATTATGTTAATTAGTTACTAACCTTCATTTGCTTAGAATATTGTTTAATAAGAACTGAAGCATATTGTTCAGGAGTGTATCGCTTACTGGTGGGATAAAACTTGGGCTGGAAGTAATTCATAAGGTAATCGTTGCTACCCAGTCCGACTGAATATAAGCACTTTTGTAAATGCTGCCTAGAAAATCGTTTAAGTCCCATTATTGAAGTAATGCGCTTGACTGTGGATTTGTGATTCAGTAATTGCTTATTTAAATTGACATTCTCACCCTACAAGGAGAAATTATGTATTATGATATATAGCTACTTTGAATTTACATATGTAATTAAGTCATTTTCAAATCGCGATTAGCTAATTAATTACCATATGGGAGCCAGTTTCATCTCGAACTCCTGCTGAGGCAGATGCATAATTCAGACCTCTAACCATGTTCTTGAACCCCTTAGTATTTGCATGACAAGGGATGGGATCTTCAAAACCCAGAAATTCAGCTGTAATGTAAAAGTTGAAGTTTAAAATCGCCTTTATGTTCAGCCGTAATGTAAAGCATAGTGCTTGCCCATGGCTATAAGTTGCGTATGCATTTTGTTTTCCTTTATGGATAACAAATAAATAGGGGTGTTAAAAAAAATGTGTGTAAATCATCACCCTAAACTAAACCTAATCAAATGCGTGCAATTATTTCTAAAAAGCACTCATCACATAAATTTGGATGTTCATCAAGATTCCGCTTACTTAGAACGCCCCGAGTTTACAACTTACTAGCTTTATTCTCGGCCGTTAAAGAAGCGAATGCTTGACAAAAAAGAAAAGAAGTAGCGAATTACTATGCATCGCAAAAATACATGATAAAATAAATCAGACTTAAAGAAAAGGCTATAGTGTGTTAAGAATTTAGAGTGCATAAATGAAATTTAGAATGAGAGAGACAATGTGCAGACCTATAAAATCAACAGTTGTTCGGCCATTGGTAAACCTCCCTGTTGGTCCCTGTGGAAAATCAATCCCGTAAGGCTCGTAGTTCGCTCTTGCCGGGGTCCGGAGGCGGTTATTATTGCCATTATCGGCCAATGAATCACCAAAAATGAAGAAACAAGGTACTTTTGGTTCTCCACGAACGCAGGATTGTGATACTGAAATCACAAAAACAACATTAATCATCATCGACATCCATTTTGCTGTTTCATTTGTCGACATTGTGAAAGAATAAGCTTGAATTTAAAAATCGTATATGACACCGGAAAGAGAGGTAAAAGAAAGGGGAGGTATATATTATCAAAACAGAATATGAAAGGTTGGGTTTAATTTTTTTACACTTTGAATATCTTTGGTTTTTTCTTTATTCTTTTTTTTTTCTCTTTTTTTTGTCGAAGTTGGAATGTCTTTGGTTGAATGAAAGCCATTGGGATGTTCGTGGGGGTAAGCATGTTATGCTCTTGATCACACAAATTAAATCAAAAAAAGATTTATACTAATTAAAGACAATAAACTCGTCACTTTATGGCGGGTTAATATCTTAAGTCGCAATAGTTTGAATCGAAACCACATAAATGTTGGGTTAAACTAAAAAGTAAAATGGTTGACTGAGCCTAAATTAAAAGACTCCTAAGAAATGTTATGCTAGTTTTTTTTTAAAAATAAACGATATTATTTATACTAAGGGAAGGAAGTTAGGTTTAGCCTCATAATGGGCTAGCAATAATATAGTTCAAATTCGTCTTCGGCAAGACCTCTCACTTACAAGTAAAGAGGAATACCACTAACCGTAGTACTAAATGGCAATGTTATGCTAGTTAAAACAAAAACGAAAATTTTGCCAAAAAAAAATTGAAATTTTATTTACGAAATGGTGACTGCAATTTTTTTATATATACAAGCTATTGAGAGAGAGAGATGTCCCTTCGGGGACATCCTATAAAAGAGTGAGAAGAGAAATTTAACTCAAAACCTTAAAGCACGAGGTAAATGTTTTTTGTGAAACACAAGGCAATATTATTTGTTGTTCATGTAAGTCAACCCCGTCGGAGAGTCGGACCAACCATATTTTGGAATATGTTGTAAAATTTGGGAAGGAAGTAGCCGTCAATTATTTCTATTTTTATATAAGCACTGATAAGTGGTGATGGAGATAATTAAGTGGTGATGGAGATAATTAGTGAGCATGATAAGTGGTGATGGAGATAATTAAGTGTTAACTGAAGGCTTATCCTCTAAACCAAGTATAAAGAATAAAAAAAATGGCAGATAGAATTAATAGTGTAAATTTCAAATATGTGTCATCATTTGCAAACCGCACATTTGTGCCCGCAAAGTGTTAAACCGAGGACGAGCTAGGAAATATAAGGATTCATAAGAATTATTATATAATGGAGCAAATAACAACTGGAGCGAGAACACAAACTATATATAGAGAGAGAGGGGGGAGGGAGAGACAGAAAATAAGAGGGAGGAAATATGTAGTATGTCCACTGTGGTGCGGCCATTGCAAAATCTTCCAGTTGGTCCTCCGGCAAAATCAATCCCGTAGGGCTGGTAATTAACTCTCGCAGATGTTCGGAGGAGGTTATTATTGCCATTATCGGCCAATGAATCGCCAAAATGAAGAAACAAGGTACTTGTGGCTCTCCATAAACTGGAGGAGATTGTGATAACATTGAAACCACAATGACAACAATATTCATCACAAACCATATTCTTGCTTCATTTGCCATTGTGAGAAAAGGATATTTATAAATTTATAATACCAGAACAAATTAAGATGTGAAGAAATTGGAGAAGGGGGGAGAATATATATAGAGAGGCTTGGAGATGTTACATGCATGTGTAGTCAAAGGGAATAGTAGAGAACCCAATCTATTTATTAGTCAAGAATCAAGATCCATATGTTTGCCAATTAAAAACTTAAAAGGTTTCAATTACACTCCCTCCACATTTGAGTCCTCAATGGCAAGAAATTCAAAACTGAAATAGTTAATACGTTTGACTTGAGGTTAATGATGGACAATCTACTTAATTCTAATTAGTTAATATTAAAATAGGTAGTCACTTAGTACTACGGTCTAATGGTATTCCTCTTTGTTTGTAAGTGAGAGGTCTTATGTTCGATTCTCTCCTAAGACGAATTTGAACCACATTATTGCTAGCCCATTGTGAGGCTTAGTCCACTCCCCTGCCCTCTTAGACCATCTAAATTGTTTTTCTCCTCCAAATAAAATTTATGTAGATTATCCTAATTTATTTTTATGATTATCTTAATCTAAGAATATTTAAATTCTGATAAGTAATTAAAAATCATACAAATACATAGGTATTTATAAAGTTTTAAGTTAAACTTGATTTAAATAATTTTCTTAATTATTTAAGACGTTAGATTTAATTTTGGGCCGTCAAATCGTTATTTTACTATTAGATTTGATTTCATTTGATCATAACCATTAGGTTATAAGTAAAAACAAACAAAAAAAAAGATTTGAAATATGACAGTTTGGTTGGTTCAGAATAATTTAAGCCAAGCTTAAATCATGGGAGGAATCTAGCCCAAAGATATATTTTTTTCCCCAAGGCTTACTTTCCATGGTTGGAGATGGTTCCCCTGGTGGTGGTGTGGGTTGGGGGTTGGGTTTTAAAGCTTATATTTTAAGTTTTATCCCATGGGTTGGAGATGGTCTAAGGGGGAATATTCTCAACCTTGTGTCATATTTCCCCACCCACCATTTAATGAAAATGTTAACAATATATTTATCCTTTTAAAAGAAGACTCTTAAACCTCTATTAAATTAATACTAAAATTTTGAAAAAAAAAAGATCAATAATTTAAAAAATAAATGAATAATGGTGGGTGGGGTGTGATATCTTCGATGGAGAGAGGTTAGGAAAGATTTGAGCTAGAATCGACAGAAAAGTTGGAGGTAGGAATGGGTGTGTGCTAGACGAAGGCGAGAAACTTCAATGGAGGAAAAAGAGACTTGGAGGTGAGATTTGCGGCTTTGACAAAATTGAGGAAAAAGAGTGGTTTGGGGATTTGTGGTGACACACCCTGACCCGGAATGTCCACTTGGACTCTAAATCGAGCTGTGTTGGCCGACACCAGGCATATGACGAAGCCATCAAATGTAGTGATGTGGTAAGTATGCGTAAATTTAAACCTAAAAGTGACTAAACGCAAAAGTGCACATGTGATCGGAATTGAACCTATTTCATAAGTGATGTCAGAGCATAAGTAAAGTACAGTAAAAGTAAAATAAGAATTATACCATTAAGTAATCTCCAATACCAAAATTTACCAGGAATCCTCGTTGACACAAAAGCTCTACCACTAAACCTTGGAGGGGCAAAAAATAAGGGTAAGTGGGCCTGAAAATAAAGCTTTGTAAAACCTTTTTAAAAACGTATAACCTATCATTGTAAAACAAGTATAGTTTCCAAATATATTAGGGTAATTTTAGGAATAATGGTGGGTGGGAATAACATTTTTACTTTTTTTTTTTATGGTGGGTGAGATTGTCATGTGGGTGGGAAAATAAAACACTGGGATAGGTCTAATAGCACTCTAAGTTTAGTATTAAAAGTCATGATTTGATACGTTTGTTATTTCAAAATTTTGCATTTATATTCTAAACTTTGAGACCAACTCCAATAGTTGCATTTTTTTTTGAACAAATGATATTATCTGCACTAAATCTTTAGCTCAAAAAATTTAGGTTCTTACTCAGAAACATCTTTTCACTTTTGACTTCAAATTTTAGCCTGAAATTATTAAAGAATGATTTTAGCCTAATTTTTTTTGTGAAACTTAAATATATATATATATGTAGATTATCCTAATTTATTTTTATGAACTTTTTAACCCAAAATTATTTAAATTCCGATAAATAATGAAATATCACGAAACCTACCTCATTCTTACACATATTCACCACATGAAGAACATAGATAACCACACAACATACCTTTATTGTTAGATTTGCTTAGATTCGACCTTAGCCATTCGATTTAATATGTTTACAAATTTGATTATTTAAAAAAACATTGATTCTGGACTATTGGGTCAAGTATTGGTACAACCACGTGAGCCGTCGAATAAAATCTATTGGTCTTTTCGCAGGTGGTAGATAGCGTCAACAGCTGGGTCTTAGCCACTATTCTTGGCTCATTTTCTAGACTATATTTGACCCAAAAATAAATTTTAATCCATAAGTTTTTTTTAGCCTAATGATTAGAGAAGTTTTGGGAATATATGACACATAATCTGTATAACCAAAAGGTAAAGATGAACACGTAAGTAGACATGATGAAAACATGCATGAGTGCATAAATGTAAGATTACATTACCTTCTTGATAGATACAACGTAAAAATAATGAAAACATGCACAGATCTGAATTAAAAAATTATGTTAATTACCTCAATATAATAAAACTAACAGATATCAAAACCATATAATCTTTGTCAGGTAGATTGGCACAAAACTAAAACCTATTAGATTGGTAGTTTATATGGAAAGAGCAAATTTATACACCTACACATGTTGACAAGAACACCCCTGCAAATTCCAAAAATTCATTGCTTCTTTGGTAGGTAGGTTAACAAAATCCAATAAAAAACGTTCACCAAAAAAAAAAAAATCCAATAAAAAACACAAACCTACAATAAAGAAAGAAAACCATAAATCGATTCCTATTAACAAGGTAAATAAACAAAGGGATAAACTTGATAGAAATTTTGGAGGAGAAGATGAAAATTTGCATAAAAAGAAGCTGGAAAATACAATTGTCTTTGGGCATCTTTAGCATTATAGTGCCCAATCCATGACACTCAAACGGAAATGGAGAAGGGGAACAAGGAGATCAAGAATATATAGTCAACTAGAAGTTAATTGGTCTGCTCCCATTTTAATGAGGTGGATTGCTCGATTATTTCCCCTTTTTGGTTCATTAGGAAATTTAATGTTTGTTATCGTTTTCGTTACGTGGATAAAAAGTCAGGGTAAGAAGAAAAGTCAAAGTATATGGGTGGTTCGGTTTCATTTGGTTTGATTTTTTGTCAAAACCAAAAATCAAATCAATATTAGTGTTTGATTTGATTCGATTTTTTTCGATTTTGTTTCGGTTCGATTTATGTTCGGTTCGCTTTTGGTTCGGTTCTGTTTTTCTTATTCTAAAAGCATATGTGTACCCAACCATATATAAAACCACATTTTCATTTGTGAAGTATTATTGGCACTCCAAAAATTTCATTCTACACTCCTCACTAGTGTATTTTTCTTTCTAAATATAATAAGTTTGGAGTGTAGAATGAGAATTTTGAAGTGTCAATAATAATTCCCTTTCATTTCAGGAAGAAAGTCCTATCATATCTCATTTCATTTCAGCAATATATATATATATATATAAACATCTCATAGTTTACATCATATGTTTTACAACAACACAAACACACTATAATTTACATTACAAAGTTTCTCTAAAGTTCCCGTGAAAGTCGACTACGTTTTTTAGGTGTTTAGAGCAACTCCACCGTTGGAGCCCTCCCCCCTGGCAAGTCACTATTCAATCCACCTAATGAACAGTAACTGCCCTTAATGAATAGTAATTGCCATTTGCATCTCCAGCGTAGGAGCCCTCCCCCTGGCAATAGAAAATATTAGTTTTTTAATTTTATTTAAATAATAAAAAATAAAATTATTTATAATTTCAGATAAGATTTTTTAAATCGATCTCGTTGCGCCACATGTCATTTTATAAAAAAAAACAATTATTTAATGATGGATTTCGATAAGATTTTTATCCAATGTCATCGTGCCACGTGTCGTTATCTTTTTAGAAGATTTGACGATAGATTTCGATCATATTTTAAATCGTTCTCGTTGCGCCACGTGTCATCATCCGAAAAGATAATTATTGGTGATAGATTTCGACAAGATGTTTATCCAATGTCGTCATGCCACGTGTCGTTATCTTTTCAGAATATTTGACCATAGATTTCGATCAGATTTTAAATCGTTCTCGTTGCGCCACGTGTCATCATCCGAAAAGATAATTATTGGTGCTGGATTTCGATAAGATTTTTATCCAATGTCGTCATGCCACGTGTCGTTATCTTTTCAGAATATTTGAGGATAGATTTCGATCAGATTTTTAACGAATGACGACATGCCACGTGGCACTATCTACAACCCAATCATTTCAGAATCCTCCATATAATCCTTCATCCATCCTTGTAAATCTCACACCAATTTTCTCAATATCTCTATCATTATTCATAGTTTCTGCTTCCTTCTTCACCAAATCAAAATCTGTATCATTATTCTTAGTTTTTACTTACAATGTCTTCTTCTTCAAGCATGATGTGGGAAATCGATCAAGAAGAGGAAGAATTGTTTAATCAATCTGAAGGAATGTTGAATCTCCATATAGCCCAAAATGAGAAGGAAGAGGGTGAGGAGCGGAGAAGGAGAGATGACGAAGCAAGAATGGCACAAAATAAATGTAAATTATTTCAGTCTGCTGATTCTAAAGACTAAAAAGAAGGAATCTTTGAACAGACAAAGATTTTCCCAGATAATAAGCACCTACAATACCACAAAATAAAAAAAATAAAAAAAACCAGCATTTGAAGCATCTGAAACAATTTCTAATTTCAGAGGAAATAAACAAATAAATAAATAATCAGAGACCTTAATAAATCAAGAACAAGAGAAAGCCAGAGAAAGAAATGAATATTTTCTGCAAAACTGAAATCACAATACCCAAAGATGCTTTGGAGAAGGACCCAACAAGCGCAGAGTCCATGTGCTTCGGCCAACAAAGAAACCGATGCTTCAGTTCAACTGAGACCACTGTGAAAACTCACTGCCTTTAAGCAAGCACTCAAGAGCACAAAGAGAGGGAGAGCGAGAGGCAGAGAGGGAGAGAGGGAGAGTTACGTAATTAAAATATAACTAGTGAGGTAATCTGATACCATAAAAAAGGAAATGGATGCGACTTGCGAGTTCATTGTCCACGCGTAGGATTTTCTCCTTTGTTTTTTTTTCCAACTTTTTCTATTTAAACGGTCACAATTAAGCCAGTTAACATTTTATATTAGCTTTTTTTATAGAAAAAAAGAAAAACGAAATAGAGAATATGAGATAAAAGAATAAAAAGAGATGAAAAATAAAAAAGGAGAGAGAATCCTAGTCCTTGTCCAGGCAGGTACCAGTGCCTTTCAATTTGACCATGTGGCAAAAGAGTCAGTGACGTGCAGTGCAGTGAATGCTTGGGACCTTCGCTTCTAACATGCTGTAGGGTCGAACCTTGCAAACTCAACTGCTCATTACCTTACCAACAATATCTGGACCAACAAAGCAAACTCTGACGTCGCTAGTAGGTAGTTGAATGTTGTTGTTAGAGCAACTCCACCGTTGGAGCCCTCCCCTGGTAATACACTATTCAATCCACCTAGTGGACAGTAACTGCCCTTAATAAATAATAATTGTCATTTGCATCTCCAGCGTGAAAGCCCTTCCCCACGGCAATAGGCCATAA
Organism: Pyracantha coccinea; assembly: GCA_028566515.2. Classification (NCBI taxonomy): domain Eukaryota; kingdom Viridiplantae; phylum Streptophyta; class Magnoliopsida; order Rosales; family Rosaceae; genus Pyracantha; species Pyracantha coccinea. The sequence goes on along the minus strand of JAOTRO020196040.1, from coordinate 92 downwards.
AATATTAGTTTTTTTATTTTATTTAAATAATACAAAATAAAATTATTTGTAATTTCAGATAAGATTTTTTAAATCGATCTCGTTGCGCCACA
>JAOTRO020196029.1:0-10269 GCA_028566515.2 Pyracantha coccinea | reverse complement strand
AATTCCAAGTCAAGGAGGACATAATCTATGCACAACAAAAACCAATAGCGTACGTGAAAAAATTTAAACCAGTTTTACGTCAATATATAGTTTCTGTTTTGTGTATTTTCATGAAACAACGTGCTTTTTGAACTACTTATCTCTTACATACTTTGTTTGCCTTTAATACTTGTGCTCATTACAATTTAAATTTGTTTGTAAATCAGATTGGATAGCGGCTTATACATGGTTAGCTTCATTGACCAACTCTCAAAGAATAAAAAAATTCAACATATCCGAGATTATCAAGTTTTAAAAGCACGGGAAGAATTCCTCGTGGATTTGATGAACCATGAGTTCAGCTAGACAAACGAACAAGAAGCTTTTGTAGCAATCTCATAGAAACAGACAAGCCTTGGGCATTAGAATCAAATTTTATAATATCGATTATATGTAATTCTGAAGTGAATGTACTTCTTGAGGTTTACGATTTACTTTTACTGTGGTTTAACAAATATTTTTGTCAAACATGTTTGACGCAAAACAGAAACAGTTTCTCCCAAATGTAAAACGAACACTGTCTTTGGAAAAACAACCAAAACATAGCATTGTTTCTGGAAAAATAACCAAAACCAAAACACTATCACTGAAAACTAAAACTGATCATGCCAACACTCTCTCGAGAAAAAAAAAAAAAAGCAAAAACATAACACTCTCTCTTAAAAACTAACATTGGATTAGAAAAAAAAAAGTGATTATTTGGCACTTGTTCAGAAGCTAAAATGTCTTATTATGATTTGTTTCAAGAAACAATATGCTACAAATGTGTAAAGACCAACATTGTCGCTGGAAAAACTGAACCAAGACATTACACTGTATCTGGAAAAAAGAATCAAAACATAACATTGTGTCTTAAAACGGAGCAAAAAACCAACACTAGATCCAACAAACTATGTGACTGTTTAGCAACTTTGCAAAAAATAGTGGTACATACAATGTTTCTGGAAAAGAAACCAAAACTAAACATTGTATCTAAAAAATTAAACCAAAGCCGAACACTATTTCTGAAACAATTAACAAAAAACTAACACTGAGTCTGGAAAACTGAACAACAAACTAACACTGAAAGAAGTACATTGGTATAAACCAAAAGTTACATAATTTGAAACATCAATTGAAAACAAATAAGCAATCTCTAAAGATTAAAATATGTTACATATCACAAATAGTTCCCATCTAGAAAATAAAAAAATAAAAAAAATCAACCGTCTTGGATAACAACTTTGCATGAAACCTTGATACGTCTTGAACCTCCACATCTGCTACAAGTCAGTCTTCTTAGTCCCAATAATTTCACCGGTAGATTTAATCCTAATCTTCTTTGGCCATCCAGACGGAACCTTAATAGTAGAAGGCCTCACACCATTCGTTAAATTATTAACATTAGGCTTATCCAAATCTGAAACTGGATTCATAACAAACTGATATGTTTCCAGATAAAAAATGTCTTCCAGTAACCTTTAACATACTCAAATATATCACGATTATCATGCTGTAACACCTGCAATGAATAAGAACATGGGAAACAATTGTGCTGCCATTGAAAACAAGAGCATGTCCAATCATCCAGAAAAAACAACAAAACGATTCCACTTAGTCCTAACTTCAAAAACATCCATGTCAAAACGACTAATCCTCCAATGGATGCAGCTTCAACTCTTTTTTTTTTCTTTGGACACAAAATTGTATGAATATTCTGACCGAATAATTTTTTCTCAGCCATACTAACCATTAGCCGAAATCTAATGTCTTCAAGAAGATCTATAAGTAGCATACAACGGCTATTCGACACCAGGACATTAAAAGACTCTGAAAGTGCATTACTCATTGATCCCTATCTCTTACTAGAAATGTGAGCAATATCATAGTTCTCTTTAGGCAAATCACCTACAAAATTCTTCACATGCCCTATCCCGTTATCCATAAATTCAACACTGCAATCATCAAAATTTGATGCAGTGCATGCATAAACACAGTTTGCTAAAGGATTCATCATCTTCGTCTTTAGCCCCTCAACAGCACCTTTTGGAAATAAACTACTAACATTCTGTTTTCAATGCACAAGACAGTATGAATGTAGAGATTCAAGGAAAAATTCAGGAATGCACCTCAAAATTTCGTCATGTCTATCTGACATAAATGTGATCACCCTCTCTTAAGGCCTCAATATACGAGATAATATTGGCAAAAACCATCTCCAATTTTCTATTGTTTATAAATCAACAATAGCATAAGCAACCTCAAAAATCTTTGTAAAAAAAAAGAAAAGGAATAAAATACTATCAAGTGTAATAAATCTGTTTCTGGAAAAGTGAACAAAAACTTAAACTGTTTCTGAAAAAACTGAACAAAAGCTAACACTATATCTTCAAAACAATAGAAAACCTTCTACAACTCATATACAAAAACTGAACAAAAGCTAAAACTGTATTTAAACTGTTTCTGTAATTGTCATTGAGCTATTTATGTAACCTAAAATGTGATACAACTCATTATGAAACTTTTATGTACTTATGTTTACATAAAACATATGACATCAAATATAAAATCAGACTATCAACTCACCATCATTACCATTGTTTGCACAGCAGGATAGAAGTGTGCCCTTGTATTTGCTCTTGATGAAAGTGCCATCAATGAATAACATTGGACGACAAAATATGACTTTGATCCATGCATCGTAACCGATGAACAATCGAAGAAACCTGTTGGACTCTGGTAAAACTTCAAGCTCAAATACAAATCCAGGATTGCTTGCAAGGTTAGATTCTATATACCAATGCAACAACTTGTGAAACCAACAACGTCGCCATTTAGCTCAGAACCTGCCTTCTCTTTACCAAAGTATGCAGTAGAAGCAACTAACTTCCAACCAACAACTTTGTTTTTCTTCTTTCGGATTATTCCCTTACATGTATGCACATTGTGCAATTTTTGAATAACAAAAAAATCATTAATCAAACACTTTGATACATATACATGCCAAAGGCAACCATTAGATTCTTTCCTAGAACACTCAGCGCTAATCCGACTCTTATCATTCTTCAAATATTTCAACTCAAACCCACACTCAATAGAAAACTTCTTCAAGTTATCACTAAAATCAGCACAACCTCCTTTAAAAACTTGACCCACGAATTCAATATAGTTTTCCCATTCACAAGTCATTTAGCTATGAATACCATGAGAATCATACTTCCCTAAATGATAATTTTGACTAACAAACGCTGTAGAATCTGATGTATAGCATGAAGAAGATACACTATCCGTATGTAACTCAACTAGATCACATGCGCATTTGTCAAAAACCAATATTTCTACAAGAGATTTTCCAACAACACCAAGAACTAACAACATGTTATTAACATCGGGATCACAATCCAATAGACAAGTAGATCCTTCACTCAAAGAATATCTTAACTAAAAAAAACATTGTCTCCAACCTTTAAACCGAGAGCAAAGATCAACAAAAATTTGATTGAATGTACACGTTGATGAAATATAACTAATGACGAACAAACCACCATAAGAATCAACTTCAAGCTAGTTTACCATTCTCCATAACTATACAACACAAAATAAAACAAACAAAAAATCAATACACAAATATTAAACTGACATATATAACAATAACACTGTATCTGAAAAAATAAACAACAAAATAACACTGTTTCTGAAAAAAACTGAACAAAAACAAAAACTGTTTATGGAAAAATAGAACCAAAACATAAAACTGTTTTCGGAAAACCCAAACCAAAAGATAACACTGTTTCTGGAAAAACTGAACAAAAAACTAAAACTGTTTATGGAAAAAAGAAACAAATCATAAAATTGTTTCTGGAAAACCCGAACCAAAAGATAACACTATATCTGGAAAAAATGAACACAATCTAAAACGGTTTATGGAAAAAAGAACCAAAAACATGAAACTGTTTTTGGAAAAACCAAACCAAAAGATAACACTGTTTTTTGAAAAAATTGAACAAAAGCTAAAACTGTTTATGGAAAAAGAACAAAAACATAAAGCTGTTTTTGGAAAATCCAAACCAAAAGATAACACTGTTTCTGGAAAAACTGAACAAAAACCAAAACTGTTTATGGAAAAAAAAAACAAAACATAAAACTATTTCTGGAAAACCCGAACCAAAAGATAACACTGTATTTGGAAAAACTGAACAAAAAGCTAACACGGTATCTTCGAAACGAGAAAAAACCTTCTGCAACTCATATACAATTATCAGCAAAATAAAACGAAACTGAATAACAAGAAGATCTCGAATTTAATAAAGAAACACAAATTGAATAGCATGCAGATCTCAAATTTATTTTATGCAGAAACAAACAATGAACTCCACTGATGAAGAAAAATTGAAAAACAGTACCTCAAATACACTATGAATAATGACGACGATCACATTTCAACAAAATAATACAAAACATAAACTAAATAGCATGAGGATCTAATTTTTTTTTTCAAAGAAAAAGAAGAAGATTTGCAAAACAACATCTCAGAAACAACGATGAACTCTATTAACGATGAAAATCTGGAAAAATACCTCGAATATAGTACTAATGATGATAGACGATCTGAAATACAACGATCATATTCAATTTGATCAACACTTTAAAAGTTGAAACAATGATCACGTTCAAATTGATAAGAATTCAAAAGTTTGGTTCTCAGAGCCTTCAACCAGCTTTGACAAAAAAAGAGTTGAACCTTGAAGAAAATCGAACTGAACAAATTTAAAACAACTCAACCTAAAAAGTTAGGGGTAAACCGACAAATCATCAATTATTATAGTTGAACCATTTTTAGTTGGACTGCTTTAATATGGGCCTTGTACTAACATTAAACAAACTTATAACATGATTTTTGGTTAAAACTAAAACTTTTCAAGCCATTTTCATTCGTTTTCCTTTTTTCTTAATCAACTTACAAAATACTATGAATAACCTATTGCAACTTAAGTTTAACATTTCTTGTACTGCAAGTACCAAGTTTGAGTACAAAAGAATTTGCAAACAACGTAAGCAAATATGAATGCCCAACTAACCCTAGATAACTAGAGTTATACGTGCATTTGTTGCCATCATCTTGAAGAGTACGAATGCAAAGCTGATGAGTCCATATTTTACAATATATTTTACTCACATTTTAGTATTAATTTATTGGTCATTTTGGTGAGATTTTAATACTTTGAATTGTATTTTCAATATAGGACTTTCGACTTCTTCCTGAGCAAAAAGGAATCAAACGGACGAATTTTGGAGTGATTCAAATTGGAGGATGTTTGTGTGTCTCTCAGCTTGTGTGTATCAAACTTTCAGATTTTTACCAAGCGGTTTATTTATGGCGATGAACTAAAGAAGCAGCGCACAGTGTTGTCAAGGTGATGTTTTGGGATTATTTGGGCTTTTTGGTGTCCAAGATGATGTCTGTTGGGTTCAAGGTCTTTTGCAATTATGTTCAGGACATCTCAAGCTTTAATTCTACCCATTTTGGGCATATTTTGAAGCCCTGAATGTCAAAAAAGTGGTTGATTAGTAGCTGGTGATAACCTGAGAAAAGATTGATCTTAGAAAACACATGAGCACCCTTTAGTTGGTCAAACATGCCATCAATCCGAGGTAGAGGATAACAGTTTTTCACCGTCATCCGGTTCAGCTGCCGGTAGTTGATGCAAAGTCTCATCGACCCATCCTTCTTTTTGACAAACAAAACAGGAGCGCCATAGGGAGATATGCTGGGCTGGATATAACCTTTATCCATTAGCTCTTGAAGTTGAATCTTCAATTCCCTCAACTCCGCTGGTACCATTTGATAAGGTGGTAAGGCAATAGGGTCTGTACCTTGAAGTAAATTGATGTTGAATTCGATTTCCCTCGTAGGTGGTAACCCTGGTAAAATCCTCTGGAAAGACATCGGTGAAATTCTTCACCACTAGCACATCTTCAGGACTCAACGAAGGTTTATCCCTCGTCACTATGTGGGCTAGGAATCCCACACATCCCTTATGCAACAACTTAGTCGCCTGGATATCAGAAATAATACTATTCGGAAGGATTCATTGCTCACCCTGAAACGTGATCGACGGTCGTCCAGGCCAATTCAACGTCACAAATTTCTCCCAACATGCAACATAAGAACAGTGCCTGGATAGCCAATCCATCCTCAAAATAACATCGAACTCCACCAAATTGAAAGGAACTAGATTAGCCTCCAAAATCTCCCATTCTACTATTACCAGGTCATTTTTATACTCCCATTGTGCACAGAACAAATCTCCATACGGCATTTGTACAAGCATATCGAAGCCAAGCGGTGTAGGTAACGAATTTAAATTCGGTGCAAATGATGAAGACACAAATGAAAAAGTAGCACTAGATCAATTAGAACTCTCGCCTAATTACCACAGATAAGTAACATACCAGAAATGACTCGGGGATCCTGGTCAGCCTTCTGCTGAGTCATGGCATTGATACGTCCGTGGAACTAACATTCTGTACCATCGTTACGGCAGCCTCGAGTCCTAAAATCCCGGTTGTTATAGCCTGCTCGATTCCCCTAAGTGCGGCTACCCGAAGCTGCACTAAACTGCTGCGGCTGTCTCTGCGTGGAAAACTGATTATTTTGGCTTCCACTCCTACCATAGTTCTGAGTATAATTTTTTTCCAAACTAGAACTCGAGTTACCCCATCCACCATAATTTTGAACAGAAGCATAACTCTCGGATGGTCGCGCCGTAGACCAATCCCTGGCATAATGTCCCTTGCCTCTACACATGTGGCACGTGACTATTGATCTAAAGTGACTGAATGATCGCCTCCCTGATTCACTACCTGAGCCTTTGCTAGAAGAGCATGAACCCTGGCCCTGTCATTTGAAGGAATGAGAGTGTCTAGGGCCAAAAGAGTTAGAAGAGCTAACAGGTTCCCTCAAGCTCCGGGATCGAAAACCACGACCCCTCTGGTTCTGGTTTCGAGGTCGGTTCTGAGTCTGGGGTTGATCCTAGAACTGTGGCTGCTCTTGGTTATCAGTCTCCCACCTGGACTACTCAATTCTCAAGCAAGTCTCGATCATCTCCTCGTATCTTCTGTGCCTTTACGCTACCATTGCTTCACGATAGTCTGGATTCAAGCAAATTAATAACCGAATCATAATTTCACTCTGAATCCCATAAGTCCCTGCATGATGTCTCGACAGGCGCCGAAAAGTATTATCAACCTCAATGATACTCAAATCGCCCTAGAGAAACTCCATGAATTGTTGTCTCATCCTTAACTGATAACTAGGGCTCAGGAAATGTGCGCTAAAAAGTCTCTGAACGTAGCTCAAGTCATTGAAGTACAAGGTAGACAAGAACCCTTCACTGACTTCCACCAAGTCTTAGCATCCCCATTAGGAAAATAAGCTGTGGTCTCCGCCCATTTACCTGTTAGGAATCTCATACTCTCCAAGGTGTCTTCCACCTATTCCAACCATTCCTTAGCCTCTAGATAGGCTCCAACTACTCAAAGATCCAGAATACCATGACTACAAGCAATCTCAATGTAGGTACGATTCGATCTACTGCCAACAATAAGGACATTCCTTGGAGCATGGGTCAATTGTTGGATTCCTTCCCCTATACTAGAACGAGCTCGACGGGGTACATTCCCACCAACGAGGTCCATAATTCTGATAAGAGACAAGCAAGATTTAGAACGATGGAGATTAAGGATACAATAAGAATTATGATTACCAAATGGTGGAATGAAATCCTAAGTATGCTTTGATACCAATCTGACACGCCCCGATCCTGATACATCGTGATATCGGAATGGTCACGTGCTGGCCAACACCCGAAAGGTAACGAAAGCCATTTAATTAATGCAAATGTTGAGAATATGTGAAACATGCATATAAATTGGGATTAAACATGCAGTAGGAACATATAACACAATACTAAAGTTCAATTGCTAACCATTAATTCATAAGATAATACATGACATGTTCAGAGCATATGTCTAATACGGAGTACAAGCGGAAATTTAAGATAGATAGTGCTATTACGCAGATGCCGAAGCAAAGAAAATATAGCACGATATCACTAGTAGGGGAATGCCTCGTAGCTCAGATCGTAATCCTTGTTCCTAGGTCTTGAAGGAGTGTAAAACAAACATGAGTGGACCAAGTTATCAACATATTAACCCCCATGTTTTATGAAAACACATATATCATGATAAAAATAGGTTTTTTGAAACCTAGCATGCAGTGCAATGTCTCAAATCATAACTAATATATATCATAATCACTTGTGAATGTCCAATATCCCTCCAGGCCCCATGCCAGCTCCCCATCTTTGTGCCAATTGCCAGAGGAAAATTACCCCCAAGCCCCGTGCCAGCTCCCTGTCCCTGTGCTAAATGCCAGAGGAAAACCCCTTCAGGCCCTATGCCAACACCATAACCATATCCTGAGTACGGAATCTATCCATCGCCTTGTAGCAGAATTGAGACCACTAGGTAAGTACAAAGCCATTGAACATACGTTTATTTGAAAGGCAACTTCATAGTATAAAGTCATCCATCATCTATACTATACAGAGGTGTTCTAAACATGTTCTAAATATTATATCGTCATCTATCAGATATTCTATAAAGAACACGGGTTATAGGAAAAATAGTGATAATTCAAACTAGCCTCAGTAAGATATTATCTCAAAAGCATCTTCATAGAACATAATCATTAAATCATGTTTTTCATGTATGCATTTCTATAATTCAAACATGCATTTTCGAAGGGGTTCACTCACCGTACACAGTTGGTGCAAATCCATGCCAAAAAGGAATAACGGAACCGCTGCTATTAATTGCACCTAAGCACATAAAGGGTCCATTTAGTCAAACTCTACTCAAACAACTTAATTTGGGAAAACAAACGTCGGAAATAGGTTCAGGACGTTGAAATTAGCCTAGGAGGGGTCCCAGAAGAAAACCCAAAAAGTCAATGTTGACCAGTCAACGGTCAAAGTTGACGATCAGCATTAACTGGAAAGTCAACGAGTCCGAGTCAAAGTCAACGGGTTAACCGGTTTGGTCAAACCGGGTCGGGCCGATTTAAGGTTAGGGTTTTGGGTCTGGTTTGGGCCCTAGGGTTAATCGGTTTAGGGAAATGGGCTTAGTGTTGGGCTGGAAGCCCTAGTTCTACTTGGCCCTAAGGAACCCTGGGTTTTAAACACACGGGCCTAGGCTTAATGCTTGGCCCAAATATAAGGGTTTTTGGGGTTGGGTCAACGGGCCAAAGGCTCTAAAGGAAATGGCTCGAAAGTCTTTTGGGTTTTTAAAACAGTATAAATAAAAATAAAAAAAGAAACGAAAAAGGATTTTGGGCTGGGTTCTTAACGGTCCTAAAGCCTGAGGTTTTTGAAATGGCCTGAAAGGCCTGGGCTTGACAGAGGTGAACGTCGGAGCTTTCCCAACTCTGGCCGATGACAAACAAAGACCCTAGGCCCCGATCTAGGTACCAAATTGAAGAGAAATGTGAGAGAAGTGAAATGGTACCTAAGTTTTGCAGTGAAACGACCAAGAATGGCCATGAAATGGCCAAGAATAGCCGTGATTCCTTTTGACACTCACGGGCTAGCTGGAGCTGGGTTTTGCTTCCCCAAGCCGATCTCGTGTTAAACCTTGCCAACAACGAGTATATCTCTCAACAATCGAACTCAAACATCAACCTAAAACATAGAGAGGGAATCACGAGGCTTACCTAGTTGGAAAGACGAAGAATCTCGCCAGAGAGTTTTTTCGAGTTTCGCCACTCCTTACAGCAACGAGAGAAAGAGAGACGACTAGGTGTTGATGGTGATGATGATGTCGTTGACAAAGTACCACGAAGGGTATGCATGGGTGTGAGATCGGAGAGGGTGTGTGAGGGTTTCGAGAGAGAGAAAAAAGGGAGTGAGTGCAATGAGAGAGTTGAAATTGAGGTCTCGGGGTGGGGGAAAAATAGAGAAAAGTGAGGAGAGTTGGGGCGCTGCCACGTGGCAGTTTGAGAGTAGGGAAAAAATCGCACTTTTAGATCCGGATTGGGTAAATAATCAAGGACTAAATTGATAACTCTATTAGCTTTTGGGCAAAATAAGAAATTATACATATAATTAGGGGTAGGTTGTAACAATCTACCCCCTTATAAAAATTTCATCCCCAAATTTTACAGCCTTAACCCAATAAAAACGGATACTGACT
>JAOTRO020196022.1:0-10269 GCA_028566515.2 Pyracantha coccinea | reverse complement strand
TTGTGTGGATAGCACACCCCTTTATTAAATATGTGAACTAGCAAGTATAATTTCACCAATTTTTGTGCAAAATTTATATATGTTTTTTGAAAGAAATTTAATGTGTGGTTTGTCTTTTATTGGCATACTAAAAATGTCTTCAAGCACTTGGCAAGGTGCAATTTTGAGGGAATTTTAATTTTAATTTTTTTTACAATTTAATATATATATTTTTTTTAAATCAAGCTTTACTATCTATCATTTAAGAAAACAAGTTACTTAATAAGAAAGCAAATTATTTTAAAAATTTTAACTACTGAGAAGGTGATTCGAACTTGGCATATTTTTCATTTAAAAAAGTGTAAATATGAGTTAAACTAAATTAGCTTAAGTAGTGTGCAACGCTTCACCTTTTACATTTAAGTTTGAATTTCTTTTTTCGTAGTTAAGTGAATTTAGGGTAATTATCATAACAATCATTTAAATATAATTTTTAAAAGCTTAAATGTCAAATGGTTCATGTGTTTTATCTATCGGTCAATTTGGTCACCATGTTCTCAGATTGACCGAATTAGTCCATATGTTTACCTCTATTAGCCAATCTTAGACAATTCATTAAAGAACCGTTAAAATTGAGACAAAAATGTAATTCTGTTGTAAACCCATCAAATGCATGCGAGATCAAATCAATGACGCTTCAAAATATTTTCGCGCCAGATAGTCTTGTGGACATTTGATTTGCAATCTAGAAGATAGATGTTTGAGTCTTCTGGCGCGAAAATAGTTTGAGGAGTCGTCGTCGATCATTTGATCTCACTTGCATTTAATGGGTTTATAGTGGAATTACATTCTTGTCTCAAATTTAATGATCATTTAACAGATTGTCTAGAATTGGCTAACAAAGGTAAATACAAGAATTTTAATTTGGCCAAGTTGTATACACGAGGACAAAATTGACCGATAAATTAAAACGCATGAACTATTTTGACATTTAAACCTTATTTAAAAGCAAAAATTTAAAATAAAATCGTTAAACACAAACCGGTTTAAAGGAAGAAATTTCGAGTAATCTTACCATAAATAGCAAAACAATTTGTTGCATGCCAGTCGACATGCATGCTCATTCTGTTCTCTTGTAAGCTTTTAAACTTTGGTACTTTACATCAGTCAATCACACTTTTTACATAAAATGTAAATGAAAATAAACCGGAAAATCATTACTGTATTAACAAACAATTCGATATGAAAAATTATTTTCACACACTTTTATTTTTTCGTTACACACAACAAAATTTATGTGTGAGATTGAACAAACCAAATAAAATCAATGGACAAATTTAAGTAATGATGTTTTGAAGAATAGAAAAGGTGCATGGAAACCATTTAACTTGAATACATATAGTACTATTTCAAGTATGCTTGCAACCTTCTCAATTTTTTTTAATGAACCGTCTATGTTTTAGATCACTCTTTATAAATTAACTATGCAAAGAAAATAAAAAATCATAAACCGTTTAATACATTTGATTAATTTTATCATAAATTAAGTGTTTAACTAAAAATATGGTCTGTTTTAGATGAAATTTAATTATTTTTTGCAAAGACAATATTTAACGGCCGAGGAACTAATTCTTAGAAAAATACACATGAAGTCTGAAAAAACACTTAAAGTGTTTTCTACAATAAATTAATGACCCATGCTTATTCTAGAAAACACTTCAAATATTTTTGGAACCGAATTTTTTTCTCTAAAAACACTTTTACTTATTATAAAAATATTTCCAAATAAATATCAAGCAACTTAATAAGATCGTAAAACAAAAATAAGAAAATTGTCACCATTCCTCCAGAATTTCTGTAAAAGTCGTTTTCTCTTGGATAAAAAAAATCTTATTCTTTTGTAGCCTTTGCTGAAAAGACAAACAAAGGTAAAGTAGAAACTTAAAATAACTACTACCCTTTAAATAATGATTTTAGTTGTGGAAATTTGCCATTACTTTCATAAAAAAAGAAGTAATTAACCAATATAGTAATTGAACTTTTTGGCGCTGATGATTCACATGATAATGATTAAGAAATGTTGAAATGTCTATGTGAGTCTTTCCGGCCTCCAGCAGGAGGACTACTGTGGTAAAGCGACCATCTGATCCTTATGTGTATATATATAGTAATTGAACTTAATTTGGAATTTTTTGGTTGTGAACCGAAAAACACTTATCGCGTTTTGTATATTTGGGACGTTATATTACAAGTGATTAACGAGATTGATGTCTTACTTTTACGGTAAGTTAACAAACCAAAAACACATGTTATAATTAAAGTGAAATTATTACGCTACGTGCCCGTGTTTTGATATACCGAAAAGTTAGTCTAACTATTTTAATTCTTTTCTTTTACACTTTTAATTTCTATTGGGGCGTGTTTGGATGTTTTCCATTAGATTCTTCACTTTAGAGGACACACAGCTTTCGAAGATCCAAACCATACACAACGCCACATACCCCCATTCTCAGCTCTCTCTCTCTCTCTCTCTCTCTCTCTCTCTCTCCCCCACTCTCTCTCTCTCTCTTCAATGTTAGGGTTTTCTTCCTATACCTTGCTGTTGTCACCCCAAAATATGCACTAAATTACAACACAACCACTATAATAGTCGAATTCCTCCTCCTAGCTTCAGAGACACAGAGCTCTGGGATTGGATTTGGTGGGAAAGTCTCTGACTTGGGGTAGATCAGAGATCAAATTGTGGAAAATCCCCCGGCTTTTTGCTGGGTTTTGTGGGTTTTCATCCTGCCCGTCTGATTTGTTGACTTTTTGGACTGAGAATTTGATCAGAGGGTGGTGAGATTGAAACATATCAAATTTTGTTTGGGTTTTGATTTGGTGGCACTGCATGTGCAAGCATTGAGGGTCCTCTGCTCAGTTGTGGAGGATCCCCATTACCAAGCAAGAAAAAAGAAAAAGAAAAAAAGAGAGTGGGGTTTTCTTGAAGTGTGGTGATTTGATAAAAGGGTTCCTAAATTCTGGGGAAAATAGTTTACTGGGTTGGTGGGATTGGGGTTTTTGTGGCAAATAATCAACTGGGAAGGTGTTGAATTTTCCAGTTTGTGGGATTTTTCTGTAAGTTTATCTAATTATTAAATTTGGTGGGAAATGTTTGGTTCCGGTTCGAGTGCTGCACCTGCACATCAAAGCAGTAGACTTTCCGTACCAGTTTTAATTCCGTATCCGTTTGTCTGGCCTTATGGAGGAACGAGTGTGTTTCTCAGTGGTTCTTTCACAAGGTGTGCCATGACTGATCAATTTCCAATAGTAGTTCTTGTTATTTGAGTGATAGTTGTTTTTCGTGTTTCGATGCTCAATTTATCATTGAAGATGTGATATGGATTTATATTTGATTTTTTTTTTTTTGTATGTACAGGTGGTTAGAACATATACCTATGGCTCCAGTGGAGGGTTGTCCAACTGTATTTCAAGTTGTTTGGAATTTGACGCCCGGATATCATCAGGTTTATTTCTCACACTTACGACTTATCAACACTATTATACTCGGTTCAACTTGCTGAGGTTTTAAATCTTACTTATTTCCCTCATTTCAAGTTCTGTAATCATTGGTATTGCTATGAATATATTGTCATGTGATACTGTTCAGTTGAGTTTGCTTGCATAAAGGATAAGCAATGTAATATTAGGAAACAGGATTCATGAATGCTGTAACATAGTTTGTTGTGTTCTTATGTTCCGTCTAATTCTCAGAAAAAGTAAGAAATTGGCATTTCTTGTTTGTTACATTCAGATAGAAAGTTAAGGAAGAAAATTGTTTTTGTAGGAAACTCTGATTGGTTCAACATGCACCGGTACCAGGTTTTTATTGTACAATATGGTACTGGCTATGGATATCACCCTTGTAATCAGGGGCAGAGTGTGAACAGAACCATAGGGGTTGACTTTTTACCACAAATCAGATCGCTCAATGAAGCGAAGAAGTATATTTCTGTTAAATAAATGAAACTCGAGTGGATACTTCAAAACTTGTCCTGCATCATTAAAATATATAACCTCTGAACCCCTACAAATCTGAGCTAAGATTATGTTACTTTTTTTACTGCCCCTATATGCTTTAATGTATGTAAGGGAAAGATAATAATAACATTTCCGACATGCTTGTGGTGGTGGTAGATGTAATCTGTTCAGCTCCTAATATATTGATACCATCTTGTGTTGCTCTCTCTCTGTGGCAGCCATAAGATATTCTCACCCAAGGTGTACATATGTTCGCTCAGTGGTACATCATACAATATGTATGTGTCATGCTGACATTAGATGTGTTGTTTCCAATTGCAGTACAAATTTTTTGTTGATGGCCAATGGCGACATAATGAGCATCAGCCTTTTGTTAATGCGAATGGTGGAACAGTGAATACCATCTTTCTAGCTGGAGAAGATACTTCTGGTGGGTCCAACATGGACGTAGATATGGTTCCTACAAATGTAGTAAGTTTTTCACTTGTATAAGTCAAGGATTTGAGTTGCCTTGCAGTACAGAATAGGTCATGTTGTAAGGTGGTCTATTGCAGGAAACAGTTCCTAGGTTCTCACAGGCTGATCTCGATCTCTCTCGACATCGTATATCAATGTTCTTGTCCAGACATACGGCTTATGAGTTGCTTCCAGAGTCAGGCAAGGTTTGAATCCTTACCCTTATGTTGGTGCCGCTATAGTAGGTAGTTTATTGGGGCTGACCACCGTGATCTGGTAAATTATCATTCTTATTTCAATTGTGTTGACATCACAGGTCGTTGCCTTGGATAATAGTTTACCTGTGAAGCAAGCATTCCATATCCTACATGAACAGGTGAATGTCTTTTCCAAGAACACGTAAACGCTTTCAAAACAAAAAGTGGGAGGGAGCTTGAATTCCCCAGCTTACATAAATTGATTGTCTCTAGGACATTTATGCCATTTAAACAGTTTCTGCTTTGGTAATAATTTGTATTTTGTACCTATCTATATCTTTGGTTACTAATTTAAGTTCCTTTTAAGGGAGTACCTGTGGCTCCTCTGTGGGATTTTGAGAAGGGCCAGTTTGTTGGAGTCCTTAGTGCGATGGACTTCATCCTAATCTTGAGAGAGGTGTGTCCCGTGTAAAACTTTTGTCATTCCTTATTGTTAATATATGCTTGTTCTAGTTCTCTATGAAACACAGTAGTATACATATACAAATAACAATCAAAATATATATATATATATGTTTGAAAGTTTTAAATTTTGAGGCGCACATGTAACTAAGAGGCTTCTAAGCTTCAAATGTGCTACAAGGGGCATACTAATGGTTGTTCTCGTGAAGTTTCCGTTTCTGAACATTCAAATTATAAAGACACATATCATCTTTCCCTCCATCATACCTAATGTTGCATCTATTTTCCAAACCTTGCTGGTGTCAATTTATGGTGCATGAGGGAGTCTGTCGACGGGTAATACAATACCTGTTACGATTTCTGGGCACACACAAACAGTCTTTAAACTGTTTAATCTTTTTCCTTTTTCCCATTCCATCCATACTGTTTCCTTTATTACAAACTTCTTGTTTCAAAATAACCTGCCTCACCCTGAAAATTGTTTTACCCGGGTCATGAATTTTCATGGTGCCAATCTCAGATTGTGGTTCTTATTAAAACTTTATTCTGAAAGTGAAATGCTAAATTATATTATTTTATTAGCCATTTTTCCTTGCTTGGACTGCATGCTTGATCCTTATTCCTTGAAATTTATCTTGCTCTGGATGATTCTGTGCTTGGCATTTGCTTTGTTTTTTAATTCACACACAGAGAATGCACTTCGTAGTTCCATTTTCAGTTTATTAAAATGTATGGCTCTTATGAAAGCTTGGGAATCATGGATCCAACTTGACCGAGGAAGAGCTTGAGACTCATACTGTTGCAGCATGGAAAGAGGGAAAAATAAATCTTAACAGACAACTTGATGGCAATGGGAGATACTATCCGCCTCGTCTTGTCTCTGTAAGTACCTCATGAGATGTTAATTTGTATTCTTTTTTGAAGTGAAGTGTTACTGTCATCAATTATATAATTAAGAAATTTGTACACCTTTCTAAGCCTATTGGCTAAGATCAAGTGGAGAAGATTTCATACTTTATTTAAATGTTGTCGTTTGAATAATTTTGGAAACGTGACTTAATTTGTATGCAAAGTAACTACCAATGTGCTCATGAAAATTTTCATAATGTACAAAAATTGGAATTATGGAATATGCATGAACTGAGGGTAGTTAGATTCTGCATATTCTTTTGTGTGGGTTTTGGGGCTGAATTACGATAAATTTTGGATTCACTGTAGCCAAATTCATGATTTCAAATCATAATAATGCTTATATTTGTGCTGTTTTGACATACAGGCCGGCCCTTACGATTCTCTCAAAGAAGTAGCTTTGAAAATTTTGCAAAACAAGGTGGCTACAGTTCCAATTGTCCATTCAACCTCGCAGGATGGTTCATTTCCACAACTATTGCACCTTGCTTCCCTCTGCGGAATACTAAAATGTATGTATTTCTCTAGTGTATCGTTAAGCTTGCACATTTAGTTACTAATCTGTAATAGAACTTCAGGCATATGCAGGCATTTTAGACATTCTTCTAGCTCCTTGCCCATACTCCAGTGTCCTATATCTGAGTTTCGTTTAGGCACATGGGTTCCAAATATTGGAGAGTCAAATGGACGGCCATTGGCAATGTTAAGACCAAATTCATCTCTTGCTGATGTCTTCTCTTTGTTGATACAAGGTTATATTTATTCTCTTTTCTAGCTATCTGCTTCACATCTTACCTTGTTTTTATTACACTTCGTCTCCAAAATTAGCCAGATGGTTTTATTTACGTCAGTCCTGACTCATGCTTCTGTGTGGCTATATTTTCTTTTGCAGCTGACGTTAGTTCAATACCTATAGTGGATGGTAATGATTCGTTGCTGGATATTTATTCACGAAGGTGAACTAATGAATATCATTTATATTTGCATCAAGTTTTACGTAGAGCTAGTTACTTTGTTCCTTGACCAATTGTTGAATGTGCTTGTTGTATCTTCCTCAGTGATATCACTGCCTTGGCCAGAGATAAAGCTTATACACAGATCCGCCTTGATGAATTGAGCATCCATCAGGTAATTGCTAAAAGTTTCGGTGTCCAACAAAAGGTTTATGTGATTATGTGAGTCCACAACTCTTTGAGTTTCAGTTGACACAAAAGCATAATGCAATCCAACCTATTAGTAGCGGAAGTATAGACGAGGAGACAAAATCACAAAATCCAAAGACAAAATGAGCGATGCAAAAATTTCTCTAGCGCAAATTTTCAGATTTGAAATGTTTGGTAATGCACACCCCTCTGAGAACTGAATGTGCCTGTCTGCATTTTGTAGGCGTTGCAACTGGGACAAGATGCAAATTCTCCTTACGGCTTCCTCAGTGGGCAGAGATGTCAGATGTGTTTGCGGTCAGATTCTTTGCATAAAGTGATGGAGCGCTTGGCTAATCCTGGTGAGTTGCTTGGCCATCAAGTAAATAGCTTTCTTTGCTGTGTTTTGTTTGTGCTAGTAACAAGTTTTCTCACAAGTCGCTTCCTTTGCTAATCTTTTAGGGGTTAGGAGACTTGTGATCGTGGAGGCTGGCAGCAAGCGTGTAGAAGGGATTATTTCGTTGAGCGATGTATTCAGGTTCTTGCTAGGCTAGCTTTAAACATATCGGGTACTATATACCATGACGTGGCTTTTGATGGTGGCATTGGGGGTGATTTTCCTTTTGGCGCTTTTTCGTCTTAGTTTACACAGGCAGAATGGGTTCATTTAATCATTCAAAAGTATTTTACGAGTGCGTCTTGTTTCTGAGCCCGGCCTCGTTTTAGAATAGAAACTTGAAAGAGAAAAAAAATCTGTAAATTGTGAGGTGGATTCATTCCCCACCCCCTCCCCTCCCTCTTTCTTTGGCATAAACCTTAATTACCAACTCCACCTTGCCTTCCATCTTTTTATGTTAAAGGCTTAAAGCTAATAGAATGACTTGAAAGAGAACTGTGTAAAGTGTATATGGCATGATTGGCATCCATGGTTCTGGTGCTGCATTTAAAACTGGGTTTCAATGTTTTGTTTTGGTGCACATTTTTGCAATGCCCTTGCGGTGCCTTGCATCGCAAGCAACGAAACACTAGGTATTGTTGGCTGGGTTTTATTTTCTGTAATTACATTGGATGAGATCTTAATATCAATGTGTTCTTAAATGGTCGTTGCATTGGCTAATAGAAGCATTGGCTCACGCTGGCCATGCCCGCTGAGCTGCTGGCGGGCATGGCCAATTAGGGCCTTGTCCACACAATTTTCAATGGAAAGAATGGAAATGAAATGATACAAATTTACAAGCACAAAATTTCATCTCAAATTGGGATTTTATTTTATTTTGTATGTTTCATTTTTTTAGCAAAATCGTATCCCATTCTCTCTTAATATTTAGGAGAGATGGCCAGTAACAAGACAATCTGCTCGCCCTTGATAATTTAATATTTAACTAGTTAGGTAATAAGTTTGCAAGTATCTGCTTTTGCAATAGTTAAAGGTATTTTCCCGACAACTAAAAGTGCTTTTGCCTAATTTTGGCAAAAAGTAAAATAAAATGCTTCTAAAGTCAGTAACAATGGTTTTTGGATTTCTAGAAAAAATCACTTCCAAGTTTCAAAGTGTTTTTTTTTATGTAACATTTTATGAACTCGTTTGGAAGGGATGAGGATTCCATCCGGAATCAAATAGTGGGGGTTCTAGGATCCTCACATCCTAATCATTCATCGTAAATCGTGCGAAATCAATTTTCGTCAAGTACTATTTATGTTTAATTTTTAAATAGTAAAATTCAAATAATTTCTGACTGCACAATATACGATGAACGGCTAGAATGTGAAGATCCCCACCATTTGGATCCGGATGAGATCCTTATTCATTTGGAAGTACTTTTAAAACGACTGAAAATGCTTTTAAAGAATATTTTTTACTCCCAAAAACACTTGAAGTGCTTTCTGTAAAAAGCACAAGAAGCACAACTAGTCGCTTCAAGCATGTCGAAAGCCATAACGTATTCAAAAACCAGAAACATAGATGAGAGGCAACTACTGGCACCAGTATGATTGATAATCTGTTAAGCAGAAACATGTACTCGTTTTTCTTTTGGCCAACGGGGCAACATCGGAGAAAAGTAGGACGGAAAACCAAGCCTTTATCGACGTATATATACACGGAACAGCTTCTAATTTACAGGCTTAAGAACCAAGAAACTCGATCTGACGCGCAATTGGCAGTCAGCAAGTCTGGTCTAGAATAACTGTAGAAATCAAAACAATTCCGGGGACTGGAAGGAAGCATCGGACTCAAGTTGGTACGAGTGCTAATATCTGAGTCTTGATTCTGCCCATGCACATTTGAATTTCTCTGTAAACTCCGACATTCTGGGGACAGCGCGGATGCAGGCTCGTCACTGCGTAATCTAATACTTGAGCAACAACGGCGGGAGGGAACTGTCGTTCTGTGCACGCCTGCACACGGACAAGTCAAAAATATTCAGCATAATGCAGTTAGGAATCCAGTTACAGGTAAGAAACCACCAAGGGAAAGTGAACGCTAGCATTTTTCTCTACCGACCTAACCCGACACTAGCTCAGTTTACCTGTATCATGTGTACAGCCATCACGCATGCAGAGATGAGCTCTGAAAGAATCTGTGCCTCATTTCTGTCAGCGTCATGCAACTTCGGTGCAGATGAATCACTGGTCAAGTTGGGATCTGATGTGCCGGAACTTATTTGATTGCGATGGCCCAAACTGCCATTTACTTGCTCTTGAGACCTGTTTACAGGTAATCTAGAGTCTGATGTGAAATGCTGGTTATCGATGGAATCTAGAGCCTCTCTTATTCTAACGTAAGCATCTTCCCCACACTTCCTTGACGCCATTGCCTGTAATGATAGTGTCATTGTGTTACCGCACTAACTGCCTTCAATTTCAATACCGAAGAAAATGAAGAAAGAAAAAAGAGCAACGGCTTGGATTTTCCTCGGCAAAAAATAAAGAAAACTAATGTTTGGATTTTCAGCCATTTGATAAGATACGGCCCAAATGTAGAAGACCAATATCCTAAAAACCCAAAATTACAGCACATCCAGTTCATACCTGAATAGCAGCATTAACCATCATATGTGCTTTCGATTTTGAAACTTCAACAATGTCAGCAACACTAGATCCTG
>JAOTRO020195993.1:0-10271 GCA_028566515.2 Pyracantha coccinea | reverse complement strand
GAATAGCGCCATCATCCCAGGACTCTTGTTTGCGAGTCCCATCCTTGGACCGGGTAACCATAGGGTGAGACGGGGCTGAAGGAACTGGTTGTGTAGGAGCAATGGGGGGTTGAACGTCATGTTGTGGCAGGCTGCCCCTTATTTCAGTGGTGAGGGAAGGCTCTAGAGGTGCGGGCGAAGACTCACGGGGTGGGCTAGCAAGCATGGCCCCAGTAGGAATCTGTGTAGGTAGTAGCCTACTAGAAATGGGGGAAGACACAGTTGCAATGGGTTGAATAAGAAGGTTCACATATATAGGTGGTGGCTGGGCTGTTGGCTTGGCAAACGAAAATTCCTTCTCATTGAACACCACGTGTCGGGAGATATTTTTACGGCCGATGGTAGGATCAAGGCACCTGTATCCTTTATAAGAATGACTATAACCCATAAAAACACACTCAACATATCAGTTCATTAGTTTGTTTTGTATATAGTGCCCAAGATAAGGGAAACACATGTATCCAAAGGTATGTACGTGAGAGTAAGTGGGTGATAGACCAAATAAAAGAGTATAAGGAGTGGACCATTAGAGAGTTGGTGTAGGAAGAATATTAATAAGATGGACAAAAGTGAGGGTAGCCTCCACCCATAAGGTTAGTGGAGCATGAACCGCAGCAAGCAAAGTACGAGTTATATCGGCAATATGACCCCATATGGGTTATTCCATAAATTTTGGGCATAAGGCCCATTCCATGGACCTGGAGCATTCCACTCACCTCTATAGTTAAGGTTGTTGTTATTTCGTCCAGATGGACGACCATTGTTGTTTTGTCGATGATAGCCACCATTATTATTCTGACGATTGACATTGCCACGATTACCATTCCAATTGTTGCCATGGTTTCGTGAATTATTCTGAGGAGTGCCACGTGGAGCTTGAGTGGTGATGAGAGCGGTTTGAGAGACCACTGCAGGGGTGGTGGAGGGGTGTGGATTTTGAAGATTGAAGGCCACAATTTTGGAGTGCAGTTCCTCAAAGGTGGGCAAATGAGTGACGTTGATGAAGGCAGTGGTGAGTATCAACTATTCTAGACCAAAACCACGAAGAATAGCGGTTATGAAATCTTTAGGATCAACAGGACGGCCAATGTTGGCGAGTTTATCAGCAAGGGATTGGGCATGTTGCAAGTAGTCGGTGACAGAACGAGACCCTTTGGTTAAATCAAGTAACTGATATCAGAGGGTGGTGGAATTGGTGACAGAGCAACGGGCAAAGTGACGTTGAAGACAGTTCTAGATGGCTTGTGCAGAGTCATGGCCAACAGTGACGGCGAGAACAGGCTCCGTCAATGTAGAGGTTATGTAACTAACAACTAATTGATCTTGTTGATACCACGTGAGAAATGCAGGATTGGGAATGGTGGACGAAGTGATGGTAGTGGTGGTGACCATCGACGTGCTATTAGAGTCGGAGGAGAAGGGGATAGAACAAGCAGTAACAATGAGGGTATCCACCGGTGGGGGATGTGAGCCATCAAAAAATTTCCAAAAATCATGGCCAATGAGAAATGGCTTGATTTGACGAAGCCACGTGAGGTAGTTGGAGTCGGTTAGTTTCAGGAACTGCGCCACATTAGGTCCAAGAAGTGAAGAGGAGGAAGACATAGCAAGGTAGGAAGCAGGATCGAAGGTTGTTAAGCCAGAAGGAGGGATGATACCATGTAGAAACACAGCTACAGAGGCACGGTAAAGAATAAAACCAATAACAAAAGTCTAGAATATTTGTATAAATACACACAAATGGTTCAGCTATACAAGAGTCCTAACGGGATTATATTTCTCCCAATACAACCTGATAATATAGCAGCATTAATACTTGGAGTTTATCACATAACAAAGGAAGGTGAGATTGGTTAGGACTCTACTTTAACATTAGAAGGGCATAGAAAACGTGCTATGTATTTTTTTAAATATATTTTTTATACAACCGTTGGTAAAGTGAGAGAGCTATTGCTCCGGGGACTGGACCCAGAAGCAAGGCATTCCAGTCCAACAGACTCCATAGACGACAAAATAACAAATTAAATTTTAAAAACTATTTTTCTTAGTGATTAAGTAAGTCACTAAAAAAGGAACTTTAATGAAAAATTCCCCCTATGACAACCTTGTCCTCAAGATTCATAACTGAAACTCTGGAAACTTGATCTTGAATTCGTCGAAATCTTCCCAAGTTGCTTCCTCAGCAGCTTGAACAACCTAATGCATGAGCAGTTGAACTCTTACAGATTGTCCTTTCTTGTAAATCCTCCGAGCTAGCACTGAGTAAGGCTGCACCTGAACTGAATCCTCTTGTGTGACATTTGGTAACACCATAACTGATTGAACCAAATTGCCCAAGTGCTTCTTGAGACAGCTAGCATGGAAAACTAGGTGAATTTTAGAGCCCTCAGGTAACTGCAATTTATAAGCCACAGAACCAATTCTTTGCAATACTTTATAAGGGCCATAAAACTTGGGATGCAGTTTGTGGAATGAGTGAGAATTCAAAGTCTGTAGCCTGTCAACCATAACAAAAATCACAGTTTTTCCTCCACAAGGGGGTACAGTCCTATGATGAAATCCATGCTAATATCCTGCCAAACATGTTGGGGAATAGGTAAAGGCTAAATCAATCTTGGAGTGGATATGGTCTCATACTTATTTTGTTGACAGATATTGCAATGTGCTACATAGGACTTGATAACCTTCTTCAAACCAGGCCGGTAAAAGCCTTTCTTTATCTTTTGGTATGTTTTGAGTACTCATTGATGACTTGCAACATGAGTGCCATGATGTTCTTTTATGATTTTAGCCTTCTAGGGAGATATGGGACTCATCATAATCCTAGACTTCTATCTAAGAATGTCATTGTCAAACTTAAACTTAGATGCAGTAGTCTTGGCAGCCAAGCTAGGATCCACACTTGATAATTCTTACATTTTTCCCTAAATCCACTCATCATGTTCATTATGTCTTTTCAGCTCATCTAACCACCCATAATATGGATAAGTCACAGCCATCAAGCACATACTGTTAGATATGGTAGTGGAATGACTTGCTTCTTGTGAAATAGGCTTATGCAATCTAGATAGGGCATCAACTACTAGATTTTTAGATCCCTTCCTATATTGGATTTTATAGTCAAAACGCAGCAATTTAGACACCCATTTTTGCTGGAATAGAGATTCCTATAATCTGTTTTGATAATGAAATGCCTTTCCTGTGAGTAATTTTGCCATTTTTTTCCACCGCATGTACTATGACAATAAGTTCACTTTCATAAGTAGATAGAGCTTGATTTTTTGAACCTAGAGCTTGACTGTTGAAAGTTATGGGTTTGCCTTGCTACTGGAGCACAACCCCAATGCCATTTTCAGAAGCATCACACTCCAGAACAAAGGGAAGACTGAAATTGGGCAGTGTAAGGACTTGTGGAGATGCCATAATGTCCTTAAGGGTTTGAAAGGCAGTTGTAGCTTCATAGGTTTAACGAAAGTTATCCCTTTTGGTAAGTTGGTGTAGAGGCTGGCAGATCTTACCAAAACCTGGGACAGACTCTTTGTAATACCCTATCAACCTTAGAAATCCCCTTAAAGCTTTAACATTAGTAGGAATAGGCCAATCCACAATACACCTAATTTTAGAAGGGTCAGCCTCAACCTTATTTCAAAAAACAATGTATCCTAAGTATTCAATCCTACTTTGACCAAAATCACTTTTTTTTTCTTCTTGACAAAAAGCTGATGTTTCCGTAAGATGCTAAAAGTAATGCTCAAGTTATCTAGATGCTCTTCCCAACTCCTGCTATAAACCAGAATGTCATAAAATAAAATAAAAATACAAGGATGAATTTCCTCTTATGAGGTTTAAAAATATCATTCGTGAGATTCTGAAAAGTGGTGGGGGCATAGGATAACCCAAAAGGCATCACTGAGAATTCATAGCGACCCTCATGTGTTCTAAAACTTGTTTTTTCAATATCTGCAGGATGCATGAGGATTTGATGGTAACTAGACCTCAAATCAAGTTTGGAAAAATATTGAGCTCCAAAGAGCTCATCCAGAAGATCATCAATGAATAGGATGGGATATTTGTCTTTGATGGTTATAGAATTCAATTCTCTATAATCCATGCAAAGCCTTCAGGTGCCCTCTTTTTTCTTAACCAAGAGTACTAGACATGAAAAGGGACTGTGACTGGGCCTGATGAAACCTACATTTGACAGTTCTTTCTTGGACAACCCTCTCAATCTCAGTTTTTTGGAGTGGTCCATAGTGATAAGGCCTGATGTTAGGAGGCTGTACCAGGGATTAAGAGAATATGGTAATCATGATCCCTTGAGGGAGGTAACTTGGTAGGCAAGCCAAAAATGTCTCAAAACTGTCCTAATAGATTCTGTAAGTCACATAACTAAGTGGGATTGAAATCATAGGCTTCTAACTTCTTGGTCTCCATGAAGTATAAAAAGAGCCCTAGATTGGAGTTATTGATTTCTTTATTAAGTTGGTGCAAAGAAACCTCTTGGATGAAGGGAGAACCACTCTCCATATGAGTGAGTTTATATTGAACACTACCCTTAGAATTCAAGAGTCATAAGCTAGAAATCCCACAAGACAGGGGAAGAAAGCCACTGGACTAGATCACTACCTCCTAGAGGTAGAGCAAATAGATCAATCTCACAGTTATACCCACCAAGGGTTAATGGAGTATTAAGGCAGCAACCATAGCTTTTTACCCTTCCTCCATCAGCTATCATCACCTCAAATGGTTTGGTTAGATTGCCAACCAAGCCTTTTTCAGTAATCTAGAATCCACAAAATTATGGGTGCTACCAAAATCTAAGAGAATTTTCACAAGCTGACCCTTAACTACACCCTCAACTTTCATTATCTTAATGGTTTGCTTAGCAGTAGTGCCATAAAGTTCAACTCACTAAGTTCCATTTGTTGGAGGGCAGGCTGCAATTCACCTGCAGGTTCTTCACTATCCTCCTCAGTGTCTAACAGATCAAGCATAAGCAACTTCTTTTTAACACACTTATGTCCCCGAATCCATTTAGGATCACAGAACCAACCCTACCCTCTCTCCCTTTTTTTTTTTTTTTTGTGAATTTCTTCAGGGGTAAGTTGCATAGTCAAAGAAATGGCCTCATGAACATCAGTAGGACGAAGCAATTTCACATCCCTAGGAAACAACTTTTCAATAGTATAGGGCCCAAATTAGTGGTATGATTAGCCAAACGCCTAAATTAGAGTATATAATCTTTGAGTGTACCTATCTGGTGAAGCTTGAATAGCACCTCAGCACAATCCTCGAACTCATCGGGACCAAATTCGCCGCAGAAAGCTCTGGTAGAATCCTCCCAGGGAGGAGTAGACTGCAAGCATTTTATCCATATCGGAACCACTGTAAAGCTTCACCGTCTAGATGGAAGAAGATAATGACCACTTTCTAATGTTCAGGAGTGGGATAATAATTGAAGAACTGATCCGCCTTGTAGATCCAAGCAAGGGGATCATCATCGATAACAAAACGAGGAAAATCAATGCGGTGTTGCCATTGAGCTCGCAGCTTACCACCACCATCATCCAAGAAATCACAACGAGGAGTGTGATTGGGTTCCAAATCATGAGGATCAGCTGGATCCGTGAGGATCTGGGCTGGATGAACTTCTATGCCAGAAGAGGAGTCGACGCCCCCGCCCGTGCAAGCTAATTCACGCCGGAATTGCTCAAAATAAGCGGCCAAGCAAGCATCCATGGAATCAGAGAGAGAAGCAACAAAGGCTCCCAACGCAGCAACTCGAGCATCCATCACGTTGAGGCGGGTGTTGGGGTTGTGGCGGGGCATACAAGGAGGGAAAAGGCCAGGATCGGTGGGTGGTAAAGTGAGAGAGCTATTGCTCTATTTAAAGGGAGTGGAAGCGCCAACAAACTCCATAAACGGAAAAATAACAAATTACATTAAAAAACTGTTTTTATTAGTGATCGAGTAATTCACTAAATAAAGAATCCTATCAACCTCATGGACTTACACCCCAATTAATCCGAAAACAAATGCAAAACCAATGCTTTTGGACTGGTATTTCATGCAAGACACCAATGAAGTGGCAGCGGATAAACCTTACCAATTCGGGTTTACAAGGTACGCCACATGAATTTGCTTTCTTGTCTTTCCCTAAACTTTTATATCTTGATTTAAGCAAGAATAAACACTTCGACACCATCCCACACAAATCAGTTCCCTCTCCAAACTCACCTATCTTGATCTCTCCGGCAATCAGTTGTCTGTAAACATTCCACCAGAAATCGGTATCCTAACCTATCTTAGTTCTGTCTTTCTTACCAGTAATAAACTTTCTCACTCTTCCAAAAGAGAGAAGTAACATGAATTCTCATCCAGACATAAAGTTGATCTATAATCAAATCTGTGGTTCGATAGCTACTTCATAAGGGAACCTGAGCATCTTGGAAAGCTTAGAAGTCCGTAATGACCATCTTTCCGGCTCCATTTCTTAAAATTCAAGGAGTCAATTCCAATCTTTCTAGGTGACTTTGCTAGACTATTACTATGAAATCTCGTTCCTGGATTTGACTGTTATAATCTACGTATTTGTATTATTGAGATTTTATATTATTTTTCGAGAAATTATATTAATTTATTTGAATTTAGATTTTAATTAAACTAGTTGCGATGTTCGAAGTTTGGAAACTAATTACCTAAAATTTGTTGACCTTTCGAGGTTACAAGTAATGCTTTCGAATAGATCTTGAAACCACGAGCGCATAGGCGAAAGTCGTTTGCGAGTTCGGATTATAACGGTATATATACGGACATTTGAAGTTGTGTTACTAAACTATAGATTTTAAATTTATTTTAAACTCCCACCTTGTGGGAAAGAGGCCAATCATAATTATGTTAGTTAAGGGACCAATTAGCAAAAAGGGGGAGGAACCAATCAGAAAAGGGAAGAAGGAGGGAAAGGAGAGAGGTGAGGAAACACCCAACCAACCTTGACCGGATTTCAAACCCCGACCCGATTGTATCTCTTCCATCTGACGTCCGATTGAGGTGATTTTGGTGTCTATGGAAAGCTTTCCGTGAACCTAACATGTCACATCCCAGCCCGAGCCCCCACCACATCCCAGGCTCAACTCCGCCGTAGCACGATATTGTCCTTTTTGGGCCCCGACCACACCCTGAAGATTTTGTTTCTGAGAACTCGTGCGAGCATAATTCCCAGTGGGTCACCCATCCTGGGAATGCTCTGGCCCTGTACTCGCTTAACTTCGGAGTTTTGATGGAACCCGATGCCAGTGAACTCCCAAAAGGCCTCGTGCTATATGGAATGTTAGGGGCCCGACGTCCTCGTAGTCATACTCGCACTACATGGCAAAGTGGCTTCGATACCAAATTGTGACATCCCAGCCCGGGCCCCCACCACATCCCGGGCTCAACTCCGCCGTAGCACGATATTGTTCGTTTTGGGCCCCGACCATGCCCTCACAATTTTGCTTTGGGAAATCACGTGAGCAGAACTTCCTAGTGGGTCACCCATCCTAGGAATGCTCTGGCCCCGTACTCGCTTAACTTTGGAGTTCCTACGGAACCCGAAGCCAATGAGCTCACAAAAGGCCTCATGCTAATTGGAGGTGGGCATGTACATATAAGGCTTACAAGATCCTTTTCCCTGGGAGATGTGAGATCTTACAATCCACCCTCTTTAGGGGCCTGACGTCCTCGTCGGCACACTTTTAGCCAGGGAGTGGCTCCAATACCAAATTGTCACATCCCGACCAAGGCCCCCACCACATTCCGGGCTCAACTCCGCCGTAGCACGATATTGTCCGCTTTGGGCCCCGACCACGCCCTCACGATTTTGTTTCTGGGAACTCACGCGAGCAGAACTTCCCAGTAGGTCACCCATCCTAGGAATGCTCTGGCCCCGTACTCGCTTAACTTCGGAGTTCCGATAGAACCCGAAGCCAGTGAGCTCCCAAAAAGCCTCGTGCTATATAGAGGTGGGCATATACATATAAGGCACATCACCCCCTCTCCGTTGGTTGATGTCGAATGTTACACAACATCTTTGTGGTATATATTTCTCAATATCTAACCCAATTTTACAAACCAAAGCCACAAAGTCCATGGTTTTCCAGCGGTTTCTCATTTTTCCGGTGAATCCGACAATGATTATCGTCAACCACAACCATCAAAAGACTTCCCTCAACCTCAGGAACAAGCTCATGCATTGTTTGGGGCATCGGAGTTTGTTTTGGCATCGAATCAAGAACACCCAATTTTAGGGTTCCGGCGGTTTGTGGGCAATTTGAATTGTTCCCAGCCAAACTGGCCTCAGTCACATGTATGAAACTTGCTCTATTCATTGAGATCTACATTTCTTTGAAATTTGGTAATTTTTGGAGTTAGTCGGAAAATTGGGTTTCAGTTCGCCGGACACCGGCACCTGTGTCAGCTCGTGTGGCAGTGCGTGGCAAATAGTTTGTATTCACAAATTGCCAGAGATTCGACTGTCGGATCGCGATGAAATTTTAACAGGTTCTTTTAGAAGCAAAATATGAACCTTAGGAAGTTACAGATCTTCCAGATCGAATTATGTAGGATTGTGGACCCTACTGTTGACCGAGAGTTGACTTTATGTCAACATGTCTCGAAAAGTTCTAAATACTAAAATGAGTACTACGGGAGACTTAAGTGAAGTCTAGTGGGCCTACATTGGTTAGAGAGTGACTTGAACATATGTGATATGGCTGTTACCTTGAATTCTTATATTGGTATCATTTGTGAATATGACTTGGTTTTATAATGTGATTCTATTGAAATGTGATCTTATATATTTAGCCATATACCTATGTTTATTAAAAACGATTTGGCTTGTGTACTGATGATGATTGTGATATGTGATTTGACGTGCATATTTGAAATGTGGTTGATTTGCATAGTTGGTATGATATGATGAAATGTGAAGGCTAGTAGTGGACCGCTAACCCATTGCCATGGGGTTTGTTGTTTTGAGACTTGTTTCACATATTGTATCATTGTTTCATTTCTCGATTCGTTGAGCCGTTCAAATTGTGTACCTTGTGTTTTGTTCTATTTCTTGTTTCGTTGAGCTTTCGTATTCTGAGTACTTGTTTGATGTCTTGTTCTTTGAGCCGTTGTTATGTTCCTTGGCCCTCCGCTCGATTCCGTTGAGTGACCTGAAGCTGAGTGTTCGTTGGGGTTCTGTTGAGTGGTCTAGTTCCCTGCTCCGTCTGGATTCGGTCGAGAGGTCCGAAATCCCTCATGATCCGCGATTCCCGTTAAGTGGTTTGGAATCATATCCTGCTTGGTATTCATTGAGTGGTTCGATATGCATTGTACTATGCGATTCCGTTGAGTGGTTCGGAATCGTATCCACTCGGATTTCGTTGAGAGGTTCGGAATCCCTTCTACTCCGCGGTTCCGTTAAGTGGTCCGGAATTCCGCTTGGTGTTTTGGTTCAGTTGAAAGGTCTGGAACCCGATGTTGGGTCTGGAACCCGATGTTCGCATCATTTGATTCACTTGAGACAGCTTTAAAGATGTAGGCTTTGGCCAAACTATGTCACTCTAGCCCTGCATTTTGGTGTATTGTTTGTGTTATCGATTGATGTGATTATTGGAATGATGTTGGTTTGATTGTTGGCATTATGATTAGACTTGTTAATCAATTTGGTTAAAGAAAAGAATATGATTGTGCTTCCTCATCTTTAATAATTTAACTGAAAGAATAATCTCCGAACGCCAAAACCAAATTCCAATTTTTTTTTATAGCAATTGATACGACGGTAGAATGGTGTGGTAGAATGTTGTGGTAAGTCCTTTGCTCATAGTTTCTGAAGTACCCTAGAAGTCAAGATCTTAATTAGTGGAAAGACTTGGATATCAAGCAAGAGGATGAAACAAAAGGTTATCAAAATTGATTTTGGTTGCACTACTAGTCGTCGCCTGTAATTGTTTTGGCATTATGGATTAGCACTTCCATTAGGTTTCACTTTTTTTATTTGATACTACGATGTTTCCTGTGTCTTGATTTTTCAAAATGGTTGAAATTTCATTATTTCAACTGCGAATATGTTCTCTAAAAGACTTAAAAATCAGCTATATGATTTTTCTTTATTTTAAAGTCTAGTGTTAATAAGTAACTCACCATTTTAAAAATGAGACTACTTTTTACTTTTTCTAAGTGATTACATTTTTTTGGTTGTCAAT
>JAOTRO020195957.1:0-10273 GCA_028566515.2 Pyracantha coccinea | reverse complement strand
TTAATTCTTTCAACCCTGAGTTCAATGAGTTTTGGCCCTTCTGGGATCGGATTCAAATTGTGGATTTTTATGCCTCTATCTGGAAGGAATGTGTGATGCCTGGTTCTAAAACGTGATGTGCACTCTGTTTGGAGGCCGAATTTTTCATTGTTTTATTTCGTGCAAAAATGTAAATGTACGGAATTTTTCTTCTTCTTTGTGATACAACGGCCTCTGTACTCTGTTGGTTTATTTTGGAAGACAACTTCTTCTTGTGATGACAATGTTTTCGTTGTTTGAAACTTTCAGAGAACCTTCTCCGCAGATGCATGATTCCAGGAATATTTACTGTTTATTCAGTAGTCATTGGTACGTTGGACATTTGGAATACTAACTCTTACAAGGGTTGCAAGGCAAGAATTTACCTGAATCATATATATATATAGACACATACACACACACACGCATATTGTTTACGTTCGCCTTACGTACGCATTATGTGTGCATGGATACACTATCTAATTTGATCCCCTATGCATGTGACTGCGGTAAAAGGCTGCATGAGGCCAAATCTAGGCTTCCCGACACATATCTCGCTTCAAATAAGTACAAAGCAGCAATGTGCGTTTCCAGCTCCCTAGTGCTTTAATTGTTGTCATTTGTTTTGCTGCAATGGAAAATGGAATAATGGGAGCGTTCTTTGTATTTTTTTTTTTCCATCTATGCGTTTGATATATGTTCAGGTCATAATTGTAGGTAACAAGCACGCTTTGTTTGTCCTTATTTTTCTCGCCTATTGTGCGTCTGACCGCATGTACCATGTCTGTCCTGATATCCCTCGTGGAAAAATTGCTAATTTTATTGAGAACTGTGTTGGGGAAGTTGGAATTCGTACTGGCGATCCTATGTCTATTTCAACAACACCAAACCTCCCACTGGCGAGCAGGGCTGCAGTTCATTTTTGTTTAAGGCATAATATGGGCCTTGAAGTCCGATGTTGATGATGCACATATGGGTAGAGATGGATTTCTTCACATGACCTATAGTGGAGATAAAGAGGAAGGAGTACTCAGTAGATGCAGTGATATGTTACAGTTAAGAATCTCATTGAATTAGATACGTTTACTTTCTAGCAATGTTTTAAAAATGCGCCATGAGGTGCGTCAAGGCGGCTTTGGAGGCAGGCAGGAGTGATAACACCTCTGCCCAGTGGGAGTAGGCAAAAACTTATCTAGATGTGGTGGAGGTACGCTTGAAGGCAGTTGACTGGTGTTCCCAGATCCATTAGCAACTTGAAATTGAAGTCTAAGACTCTGTCGGCTGGGTTTAGGGTTGCAATGTGCAGTGGCGTCTTCACAAAGAAGAAGAGGAAATTATTATGTTTTATTTGTAAAGACTATGGCCCAAAAGGGCATCGTTTTGGTAAAGTCTTTTTTTTTAAGCCCACAGCAGTCGACTGCTTTTTTTTCTTTTCAATAACCTACCGCATTCTGTTTCTTTTAACAACCCACAATGGCCCCCCTTTTTTTTTTTGATAACTCACAGTAGTCCCCAATTATTTAGGTCCAATAAGGTTTCGCCTCACGGTTCAGGACTTTCGCCTAAGCGGGCTATCCATGAAATACCTTTTAAATCATTGCTTCCTGGTTATTCAATGGACATTACTTCTATTCTAATTTAAGCCTTTTATGTAGTTCATTGTGGAGTATGGCCATGAATTGAGTGACAGATTCCTGGCAAGGTTACCAACGAGGAAGTTAGTTATCTATTCCGTTGTCCTTCAAATATCTCAATTTGTATTTGCTACTATGGAACAAGATTATTCACTTCTCTTTATGCTTGTAGGATAAAAGGGTTTGAGCCTTATTCAAAGCCCATTGGCCTGTTGGACCCTTGGAATGACAATACAAACAAGCTGTTTATGGTAAGAATTTAAGCTGAATAAATTATGATTGCGTCCTACACATTCCAGTGACACACAGAGTAGGATCAGCTTGAGAAGCAGGTTAAGCTCGAGGAAAGATCTGTTGCTGATTTATTACCTGACAGGGACCCTAGCTTGGTAGTAGACGAGATAAATGCCTCGTACTTGAATAAGAGTGAACTAGATCATATACCAGTAAGAATTTCACTGCATCAAATGTGTTTATTTCCTCCTATGCATTCAGTGGATGTAATACCATCCGATTATCTTTTGCTTTTAGTTTTCTTGATTTTTATTGCCATAATTGAACAGGTAGTCCCCTTTTTCACGTATGCTTTTGGTATATCATATGTTACGAAGTCCGTCAGCAAAAAAAAAAAAAAAAGGGAAGAGAAATAAAAAAAGATATACAACTTCTTTTAGATGAAGGGGTTCTCACACAGATTTATTGCATATCCTGTGTTTGTGACTGCAGATACCTTCTCCATGGTGATATGCTTTTAAGAGAACTTATGGATTTTATTCGGGAGCATATTGAGGTGAAGGAAACAAGACCATGGAAAAAGGCTTCGTTTTTCTGTTTCTGTTTCAACAAATATTTTTTAGGCCGCAATCAACATATCCATCTTGTTCCCAGATTGTTTTAATAACTGTAATTCTTCCAATATTATTACACACAAGTACCTTGATGCCTGTAATCGATAAGGAAAATCCAGATGATAACGGATTTCTTAACATCACCTACAGTGGACAAGAGAAAGGAGGCTGGACAAATTAAGAGCTAGGAGTCGGTGATAGTGACCTACTTAAAGGATAGTATATAGTTCAGGACTTACTTATACCGAGACTAATGACATTGCATTGGACTTTAAATGCATCGAGTTGAGATGTTTTTATCCGTTATTATTTCTCTAACTTTTCGATAATATTATCTGAACTATTTTCAGTTTACATGAAGTGGGATTTGAACTCTGGTTTAAGGAAGCAGGCGCAATGCCGTAGCCAACCGTCCTAAACCGCTTAGCTAAACTTGCTCCTTATTTTTATATAAGTTGGACCATGTGCTGATAGTTGGCCTCATCTTAAAATTCACACTAAAAAGGTCTTGAAAGAGTTGCGAGTAGTCAAACATTCCTATCACCCAATGTAAATAATCAAATAATCATACAATTACATTAATGCACTCCTGAATCTGATCGTATATATCCTAAGAGAGTAATTTACAGCACAGATTATTCATTCACACTATTTTAAAGTCCCTACTTGTATGGATTCTCCATTCATTCCTCCTCAACTGAAAAATCAGGCTCCGCTGGCTTCTGCAATGAGCTAACGACCCCAGAATCCGCCCCAGAATGCTTATTGGCACCACGTCTGGTGCTTGCAGCGAGCCTTGCAGCGTAAGTAACCAAGTCTGACACAGGTGGAGGTTTTGCAGGCTCATTTTCTATGTGGTTTTCTTTAGCCTTGAGTTCGGCTGCTTCCCTTCTTTTCTTATATCGACGCCATGCTGCCTGTATGAAACAAGCAGACCATAATCTCCATTGATGTGAATAGAACCGGAACTTGTGTCTAAGTTGCTTGCTGTGAAGTCTTCTGAACTGGGATGCTACGAATTTCAAGTCCTCTGCTACTAGAGCAAATGCTTCTACTTCAGAGATGGATTTGACTGTGCGCGTTGAAGATGGCAGGATGACACTTGGACGAGGGTCCAAAGCCCATGTCAGCAATTCCTCGCCACAGAAGTCACCCGGGCCAATACCGCATGAGTTGAAAAATCCAGTTCGACCACCATTTGTGGTGTAAGAATCAAGGTGGCCTCGAATTATGAAGAGCATTTCATTGACAGGGTCTCCTTCGCGGACTAGAAATGTGCCTTCGGTACACAAGGCAGGTTTAAGCCTCTCACATATTGCATCCAGCATCCTTTCATCCATTTGATCGAACAAAGGAACCTGTTCACCAAATGAAAGAAGAATACACAAAAATTCGTAATGGTTACAATTACGATTACGCAGTAGTATAAAAATAAAAATAAAATTTATTTGTAGGTACAGGTTATCACTTACTCGTCGAACAAGGTCAAGGCAAAGGTGGCGCTTGATGTCCCTTCGAAGATCCATAGGTAGGCCTTTGAGAAGAGCTTCCTCATCAACTCCTCGAGTAGCCAACCACTTGTATTGATCGTACTTCCGTACAGACTGTCTTAGCTCCGGAGGCAGTTGCCTATGACTCATCCATTCTTCTGTGTCAGTTCTCTTTATCCTCCACTCTTCTAGTCTCACAGTTGTGGATTGGAGGTATGTCTGCAATTATAAAGGGTGATCGAAACTTAGAAATACGAACTTCGAAAAATATAATGAGTTGTTTAGTAAAAGCCAATTTAAAGTATTGAGAAGTCACTGATCAACGACTTACTTGCATATTACCAATCAGCAATGCGAAGAGAACCAGACCAAGAGTCGCAATGATTATGGCAAATATTATCTCTCCAACGTAAGTACTTGTTGAAAGATTTTGTCCTAAAGAACTGCACAAATTTCAACTAAAATTACTTAAAATTGTTTAAATCCAGAAAGTCTAAGCTTTTCATGCACTAAGCTAAGCATTGTTAATCCCTTCGCAAACACATTGGTAGATTTAAGAAAAAGTTACAGATATAGGTTGCACAAAATTCTACAAAGAACATAAGTTGGTAATCTACTAATCTTAAATTATCAATCAGAACGCACATCATAAACAGATATTTGTAGAAACAATAGCTTACCTGAGGTTTCTTAGACCCCACCAGAGACAGTAAAAGTATTTGTTGAAGAAGGACGAGATTGTAACATTATATGTCACCGCATCACCATAAATACCAAACTGATAATGATCTGGAGTACAGAGATTTGTGACATTACTCGACTGGTACCAGGACTTCCTGTTAGGGTCTTGAGCCCAACGACAGTCAAAGTAATCATATCTGCAAGACATATTCGCAAGACCACAAACACTTCTCCAACAAGATTCTTGCCGCTCAATTGACAGAAGGTACCAACAAGCTCCTAAAACCTTTTCACAGAGAAAAATAAAAAATCAACAAGGCACATCAGTTTTACATTTTTCTTACATATTTAATTGTTCAATGTATAAGAAGGGTGAGAAACCATCAAATGTCTGTTAGACAGTCAGGTAGATGAGCATGGCAGTTTAATGCAATACAAGAATAGGAATTGAGGAATTTTGATTTTGGTCGTTATATGTAGAGTAATGACAGATGATCGTTTCAGGTTTCGACAAATCAATTAAGTCTTAGATCAAAAATAAACAATCTGTTTCTGAAATACTTTTAACTGCAACACATTTTGCAAAAACCATGTAGGTTTGTAATTATTCCTTCTTTGGTGTTTCTATATGCTGGAGAAAGATAAGGTTCAGTGAAAATCCTTAGGCTTAGTCCTCGGTCTACCCATTCACTATATGCCATAAAGTGTTACTTGTGATCAAGCTGTAGATGCACAACTATCTATCTTTTTCAAAGTTTTGAAAAGAGAAGCAACAAGCTTTTTTATACTTACATGACTTGCCAACATGTATAGCATCAGATTATATGCAGCCCCTGCCCAAGCTGTTTCTGTCACAACGCCAGTGGCCTTAACTATTTGCGAGGAGAGCGGATATATAAGAAAGAGCCTTGGTATGTATTGAAAGATTATGATGAATCGAAGGACGTTTTTTGTGTTTGTCACTGTCGAACCGCTGAGGGTTGGGATTACAATCCAAATCAGGACCTAAAAAAAAGAAAGTTTAGGACTAACTTAGTGCATATTGGATTTGTCTCAATAGGGCTAGAACAAGAAGTGTTCAATTAACA
Source organism: Pyracantha coccinea (assembly GCA_028566515.2). Classification (NCBI taxonomy): domain Eukaryota; kingdom Viridiplantae; phylum Streptophyta; class Magnoliopsida; order Rosales; family Rosaceae; genus Pyracantha; species Pyracantha coccinea. Next base: position 4,514 of record JAOTRO020195957.1, on the reverse strand, counting down.
TACCTGAGGAAGGGGCAGGGCAGCAATGAGGTCTATCCAGAAATCCAGGCGTAGGTACCTCAATGCGATCTTTGAAGGTTCTATTACAAGCTCTCCTCTCCCAAATACACGAGAGGAAGGTGCAATATAAGCTTTGCGAAAGTTAATAAAAATTTGAATTATGTAAAAAACATCAGCCACTGATCGAACAAATGTTAGAACAACTTCAAGTGGTTCTCCAATACTAATGCAAGATTCATCTCTCACCGATGGCAAGTAAAAGAATAGAGGGTCCACGAACAAAGAAACTAAACAAGTTACTAAGAAAATCTTGTTCCAACGGCGAACAGTCTGTCCTCGAGGATCTAATATTTTCTTCTGCACTCTCTCATAGTCCTCGGAAAAGACTCTGGACAGAACTTTAGCCTTTAACGATTTTCCAGTCTTCCGGGGCACCTCCTTTTCGAAGGGCTCTGCTACTTCTGCCCCATCAATCTTATACTTAAGCTTTACCACACCAACCCCATTGACTGAAGGTAGCTTTGCTAGTTCAACATCATCTTGAAATCTGAAAATTTCAAAATTCATATGTGAATGAAAAAATTATTAGAAGCCAGCTTTTCATGCTCATTAGACTCCAAAACTCATAACAAAAACAGAAAGCCAATTGCAAAATATCGTTTAGAACACGACAACGTAAATTAAGATGCCCTAAATTAATATTTGCTTGAAACCGAAACAGAATTTGGAAAAAAGATGTACCTAATAGATTTTGAATTACCGTAACCCATGATAATCTTCTAAGAATACCACTTTGTCTTCAGTTAACAGAATTAATCTGTAGTAAAACACACCGGATAATCGAACATATATTAGGCCATGAATCAACTGTATCCAAATATCAAGGCTCTTCGAAATAAAAACCGAAAATGACACGGCATGAGCTCAAAGCCACAAGAACAGGGAAGATGTTGCAGCCATGGAAACTCATTCACCAGGAATCATGTGAAACATGTGAAATAAAGATGTCAACTTGGAGATGAAGCTGTAAAGACTCTAACCCCCACAGTACAAGTCAAACATGTGAGTTCATTCAGATTTTTGTGCATACACATTGAGGAGGGGAACAAAAGATTATTCTATGATTAATAAAAAATAAAAATAATTAGGTCTCCTAAAATTCCGTTATAAATATTGTGTTGAAGAAATTGAATGTGTCAGAATTGTAGAGCAAAAACTAAATAGAAATATTAAACCAAAATAAATTAAAATAAGTAAATACAGTTGAAAACTCAAAACTATATCAATATTCAAATCAAGATTAAATAAATAATGCAACAGGTTCAGCATTCTGGGAATCTGGCAAATGGGTTTTACTAAATTATTATGCAAAATTAAAACTCACAAGAATCTTGAGAGAGAGAGAGACAGAGACAGAGACAGAGAAACTTACAAGTTTTTCTTTCTTCCATGGCCAAGCTTCAATAAACTAGGAAATCACTCTTTCAGGTTTCTTACCGATTTCAGCTCAAAAACCAATTGGTATTACTCCAAAAAAATATATTGGGCAAAGAAAATAATAAGAAATGAGCTCAAAAATGGAAAATCTAAAATATGGGTGCCGAGTTTTTAGACTTAAAGAGCCCCAGCGTTGTTCTTCCTGTCCAAAATACTTTTGGAATTTTGAGAAAATGACTGACGTATTAACCTATTTAAGCAAAGAAATAATTATTTTAATTTTCATTAGAGTATTGGATTCCAAAATATAAAAATAGGGTTAGTAGTTATATATCTTTTCCATTGCCAATGGATACAAGACAGACAGAGATCAAGAGAAGGTGGAGAAAAGACAGGAAGATGCTTCCGTTGCCTTGTTTGTGCAGTTTTGTTTTTGATCTAATGGTCAGATGTTGCTGTATTTTTACTATATTATTACTTGTCTTTTTTGTAAACATCCCAGGAGAAGTTGACTACGCTAGATATGCATGCTTTTGGAATCTTGACACGTGTTCTTTCTGTGTCTTGTAGCGTAGTTTTTAAGTTGGCATTGAGTGGAGTATTTACCTTTAGACAATATGTTATTAAACTCTTAATCTGAATTATTTAGATGAGATTGTAAATATACAATTGCATGATCTAAATTAATATAGGGAAATACTTTAAAATGAGACAATTTCTTAATCTTGGAATAGAAATAGGACAAATCGGCCATGCACAAAACCAAAATTACTAAAATATCCACATATAAATACTAAAAATCATTAGCCCATTGCATCACTGTTCTCATTTGGAAGATAGAGATGTCGAGAGAACTCTGTGAGCTCTAGGTTTCTGGGTTGAGCTCAAGTCTCTGAGCTCCGATTTCGAAGAGAGGGAAGTCCAAAGAGAGACGAGAAGAGTGGGCTGAGTTTTAGGTTGATCTCATACCTCTGATTTCGAGCAAAGGGATGCAAGAGAAAGGTGAGAAGAGTGAGCTAGGTTTTGCACCATAGTTTCTATTTTGGGCAGAAAGTTCCATTTTTATGGGCGATTAAGGCTTCGGCAGGCATAGCAAGGTAGGGTGTTTAGTTCCAAGTTCCTTCATCAATGATTTATGGAATAAATGAGTTGTTTGTAAGATGAATTAATACTTAGAAATTAAATTAGGGTTTGTGTTTCATGTTAGGGCGTATATGTTGTGGAATAAATTTCAAGTTTTGACGTGCTACAAAACTGAGATGGAACAATTTTATATTCAAATGTCCAATTGCAGAAATTTGTGAAAATTTTTCCATAATGTGCATGTGGTGTGCATGGCTACATCTTAATATAAGAAGCGGGAATGATCACTAGTTATGATGCACATATGTTGTGCCCCGAAATTTAGCGACTATGACCACAACCTAATTGGCATCGGCAAAAAACAAAATTAAGAAAAAGCTTAGAGAACATTAAGGATCATACGAGTCCATGAAATAACGACAACGAGTATCATGTTTATCCACGTACATGGTTTAAGCGGTGATTGATATACGTAACAAAACTTTTCAAACTACCACTGTAACCTTATATACGTAACAATTATGTATTGATGCAAAAAATAGCTTGTTGCTCAATCTCCAGTTCTGTGTATATCATATGCATGTACTGTACATATGATATGCATGTGGTGTGAAAATAATGTATATGGTGGTGATGTCATAGGTGATGACGTCATTTTTCTAATTTTGAAAAAAGAGCTGTGATCTCTGGTTTTTGGGTTGGCTCAAATCTGTGAGCATATCATGTGCATGTTGTGTACACACCAGCATTTAATGAGTGGGCTTCTTCCCACCCTCGATGTGAGTCCAGCGGTAGTGGTCTCGAGCCTCAATTGTTTGCTATGTTGCCGAAAAATTGCCAAAAAACTAGCAGCCTGTTTGAGTTTCGATCTCAACGATCAAGGATGAGATTCGTGACAATGCTAGGTGTTTTGGACTTATGAGGACAAGATGAAATTTTTGGTGGCTTCAATTTGGATAGTGTTGGTCGGGATGAAAGTGCACTATGTGTGCACAATGAGAATAGGAGAGAGAATGTGTGATGGAGAAGTGAGAGAAAAGAGAAGGAGAAAGAGAAATCAGAAAATATAACGAAAATACCCATTTATGTACAAAGGCAATTAAGTCATTTCAAGGTGTAGGAAAAACCCTATTTCTATCCGATTGTTGTGCATGACGTGTGCATATTCGAAATGTCTTATTTCTGTCCCAAGATTAAGAAATTGTCCTATTTATGGGTATTTCTCAAAATTGAATGTAATAGAGATAAGAATGCTTCATTGGATGTGTGGACACACGAGAAATAATAGGATTAAGAACAAGAATATCCGATGAAAAGTAGGGTCACTCAATTGACGATAAGATGAGAGAACACCGATTAAGGTAGTTTGGACACGTGAGCGGAACACCTACAAATATTCCGGTTAGTTGATGCGACTATGAGATAGAGACTCAGGGCAAAATGGGTAGATGAAGACCTAAGAAGACTTGGAAAGAGACTTTAAAAAGAGATATGGAGTACTTAGAGCTAATGAAAGGCTTGACGCAAAACCGAGCAGTGGCTTTGTAAAATTCATACAGCCCACCCATTTAATGGATAAGACTTAGTTGTTGTTTGTTGTTTATTGTTGTTGAACTCGACATTTAAGTGAGTTAAAAAATGAGACCATCATCTTATAAGTGAATAAGAATCACTAAAGTTGTAATATCGGTTTTTTTGCTCTCTTTGTTGATATTATCTTTGCTTTTCCATTTTTTCCTTTTTGACTTGCAATTAACTCGAAGTATATTTAAGAATGTCAGGCCAAATGAAGAAAAGTAACTTAGAATTATTAGATGTGCATAAAACATGCTGAAGAACAAGACCCGCAAATAGTTTTTCGTAGCCAACTTGTGGACAATTAATCCCTTTTGTTTTAGGGAACCAGATTCCCTCCGAATCCATTAAAACTGAGCCACCTAATCAATTAATCTAGGCTGTTGAAATTTGATCCAACGGTTACAATTATTATAACT
>JAOTRO020195938.1:0-10276 GCA_028566515.2 Pyracantha coccinea | reverse complement strand
AAATATGTTGATTGAAAAAATTATTTTTGATGAATGAAATATGAAATCGATATTTCGGAAGCTTCACATGAGGTAAGACTTCATATTTTTTATTGTTTTATTGATTTTGACGACATTGATAATTATTTAATCTTGTTTTTGATGCGTTATTCAAGCTTCTATGTTCGTATTTATCATTTAGGGATTACATGAAGAATTAAAACAACTAAAATTATCATCAAATATTAAAAACAGACGATACGGGTTTTAATGGTGGAATTGAAAACAACTCACATATGCTTTAAATCTCAGGCGGCATCTTTTGTCAAAATTCTAGTTGGTATTTTTTGTCCAAATTAAAAGCTTTATAAGATTTGAGAAACGTGGGATATATAAAATATGGGATGCATGTAGAAAATGTAATGTGTATATTAAGAATGTAGGGTGTGAGGGTATTATAGGAAAATATGTGGGATGCATTAAGATAATTTTTAATTGAAAAAGCAAATGTGGGGTTTATTCAACAATTTATGAGGTGTTAATATAATAAGCCATAATTAAAAGTGCGTTGACATTTAAAAGTACATTTAAAAGCGCTTTCAGGTCAGCAGAAACGTTTATGATTATGTTGAACACACAAATACTAGAAGTACTTTTGGGTTAAGGTGCTTTTAGAAGAAACATCTATTGTGTGCTTCACTTGCACTTTTATTAAAAATTTCAATGTGCTTCTACAAGCCGCTTTTATTAAAAGTGTTTCTAAAAACTCCCTTATATATAAGCAGTTCCAAACCATCCCTAAGTTGTACTTTTGAGAGAAGCACATCCAATTTCCAAATCCTATTCCAAGTCACTTACTAAAAAATTTTACGTGCCTCTAGAAAGACAGTTCAAATGAAAGCACTTGTGAACAAACGCGCTTTATAGAGAAGCATCTCTAAATAATGTAGGACAGTAGGAATGGGTTCAAGTAACAAAACTTAAAATTGCGAAAGCCAATTTCAACATAGCACTTCAAAATTAAACCGAAAAACGAAGGATGAGATGTTCATCATCATAAAACTGCTAAACACAACATGTCAAAATCCTTCCTATATCTGCTCACTCACTCATAGCTGCAAAAAGTTTTCTGAATTGTTTTGCATCCATAATCAAGTCTTTCAAGAAATTCTCTTAGATTGCAACAGCGATCCGTCCAGCAACTTGGTCGAGATCCCTCTGGCCACTGGATGAGATTTTCCGTCCACTGAAACACAGGGAATACAAGTAGTTTAGTCGCCAAAAACTTCATTCATGTTGTCGTTTGTAACAATGATACGATAACTTTCTACACCAAAATTCATATATGAAACCAGAGATGTGTGAAAGAAACTCACCCTTTGGCGTCAACATCAACGATGTTCATCTTCTGCAATTGCTGAAGAATGTGACGAGCAATAGCGCCACTGCTTTTACAGAAATGAGGTGGGCGACTGCCGTTCCTCTTGCTCCCTCCATAGATCCTGCGGAAGGCACCAACACCAAGACCACCCCTCAAGTAGATTTTCCTTGCCATGGATGCTGCAAGAAAAATTGAATTTGGATGAAGATACTCATGGTAAACAGTTGTACGAACACCAATACTAGTCGAAGGTTTTGTGGGCATGTGGAGAAAGGGCGGGAGAATTCCACATACCAGATCTAATGTAGTACCAATCAGGGTCATATGGTGCAAGTTCCTTGAATGTGGCAGTCTTCACAATGTCGGTCCAGTCAGGAAGCTCAATCTATCAGATAGTACAAGACAACACATGAGAAGAGAATCCTCATTGAAAAGAGACAAACAAAGTATAACCGGAAGCAAGTGAGAGATTAGTCTAAAAAAATCATTAAGCAAATGAATGACACTTAAACGCCGAGGAATAGGAACCTTCTGGCAAACACATTTCCACATTCAAAAATATCACATGACTATCGGAACTTCAGTTTTTGTTTTCCAAAATGGCATAAAGTTTAGCATCCATTACTTATAGCCACAACTAAAAAGGGCTAACGAAACTGTATTTTACACACACTGAATGCCATTTATGTTCACTTACGATAACTAAGAAACAAAAAATATTACAATATGCCAAATACTAGTGAGCCTTGTAAGGGACCAAAACAAACACGACGCAGGTATAACAGCAAGTTCAACGACTCTACTATGTTTTCATAACAACTTAATACTTTCGTTTCCTCAGCGCCATTCGACAGCAAAAATGACATATCCAGTTCGGTGTTTTTTCGAAGATTCGTCATTCAATGATTTCGTTTTCCCTTCCTCTAATCAAATCAAAAGAATTTTACAACATGCCGAATACTAGTGGCAAGTTCAACGACTCTACTATGTTTTCAAAACAACTTGATACTTTCGTTTCCTCAGCGCCATTCGACAGCAAAAATGGCATATCCAGTTCGGTGTTTTTTCGAAGATCCGTCATTCAATAACTCCCTTTCCACTTTCTCTAATCAAATCACACAAACTGAAAATTATAACAGATCGAACAAAACCAAATCTAACCTCCTACTTTCGCAAATTAACACTTATTTCGGTATACCAACTAAAACAAATTCGAATGCCGCAGAACCTAAAATTTAAACCAAGTATTCAGATTATCTAAGCTTGCAATCTGTTCATATCACAAAAGTACATCGATAATCGATCATACAATACACAGACACACAGATACATAGATATACATATATATACACATAGATATACATATATATATAAAGAGGGAGAGAGCGAGAGAGACTGACTCGGCCGGAGCGCTTCAGGTGAGCGGCGTAGGCCTTGACAAATTCATGAGGGGACACGTCCTTCACTGTTCTCGCCGTCTCCATTTTCCGATTACGTAAATTCCTGCTTCTGCTAGTGGCTGCTGGCTGCGGCGGCGGCGGAGCACGTCCGAGTCTTCTGGCTTGTGCGTATGAGAGGTCTCAGAGGAGTGTACGCAAGGCTTGGGATTAGGGTTTTATGTGGTTCACCGATCGTTATTCTCCCTCAAAATCTTGGATTGGGCTTCTTTCCCATTTTTCATATCTGGGCCCAACTAAACGAGTTTTGGGTTTTTCAGGCCCAAGCCCGAGTATTGAGGGTTAACTAAGCAAGCTTAATTATAGTGAATGTTGTTCTCTTAGTCACCTGGTGGTTAAAGATTCTTAATCATCTCGTTCTCTTGGTCACCTGGTGACTGAGGATTCCTGGTCACCCAAGATCTGATAACAAGAACTGAGATTAAAACGCTAAAAGTAAATGCTTTTATTTTTCACACTTAATATCAAATTGGACACCCGGTGACCGATAGAATATTACTGAAACTATACTAGTGTCCCCGGAATTATGATCCAATCACATATTGCCTTATGAAAGTCACAAAGAAGCACCTTGAGCCGTTGGTCGATGTTTGGCATCCCACAATATATAAAGGGTGTGATAAATCGTATTATTTGTTAACATATCAAGCCCCGACACAATTATATCGGGGCGACAAAATGAAAAGGTGAGTCTTAGCATTTTGCTCAGTGCCCAATCTACTAGAGGTGAACCACACGTGTGTGTAAGACCTAACTGCATTAGAAAGGTGATCAACATCGTATCCGCTAGCAAGGAAAATGTGACTTAATAAAGAACACTCTTAAAATAAAATTTAAAACTTCGTGCTTAGCTACATATTGGTAGGATTTCTTTTTTCATGGATTTCATGCCTCCACATGGACAAAATCCTAAGTCCATCATCGTGAACAAAATTTATTCGTACCGTTGAGATTTTTTGTTAAAAAAAATACATGAACTAGTGGTCATGGTTGATTATATTTGCAACTTTTGTTTATATTTTATTCTTTAAAAACATGGGACTAACTGGTAGCTTCGTCGTGGCAGTCCACCGTTTTGAGGGTCAGGAAAACTCACAGAGTCATTTTAGCCTCTCTCTAGCCACCATCGTGTGATTCACACGTGCTAAGAATCAAATACAAAATATACTACATATAATACGTACTTGAAATTCATCCGATCTACTGAGCCACTGCACGGTGGTTTCTTTTTATTTTTTATTTATGGTTAATGTAAAACAAATTCTTGATTGACCAGGTCTCTTTTTTCAAGATACATATCCATCCCACTGAAAAGGAGAGTCAAAACCTAAACACCACTCTAGGCTCAAAATCTTCCAAGTATATATGCAGACACAAGAAAATGATAACACAATTAAGAGAAAAAAGGGTCTTTAAAATCCAAGTTCTACTAGGATTCAATTACCACCACTACCTCCAAACATTGCCACCTACACAATCTAGTCTATAAATATGCATCAATATTTCAGCTCAAATTTACTTAACTTCTTTGTGCAACACCAGAAGCATTTCCTCGATCCAACAATCTCCGGATCATCATTTCTTCCAAGCTAGATCACATATCAATTTGGTCCGCTGTCGACTAAACCGACTCTGAAATGATCATCGGCTCGAATCAGCTGCCGGTCGGGTTTAGGTTTATGCCAACAGACGAAGAGTTGGTCACTCACTATCTGATGAACAAGGTGCTGTATCGGCCTGTACCAGCTGCTCAGGAAATTCGAGAGATCGATGCGGCTCGATTCTACAGCAACCATCCTAAGAATCTAGGTATGTATTTATTTATGATCGTTATTGGCTCTTTTAGAATTAACAGTTTTGTTTAGCTAAAGTTTATTTTCCACCGCCGGTCTCAAGTCCGGATGCGTCAAGCATTCCGTTGTTAGGTCGAATCCCTATATATAGCTAAGTGTGTGTGTGTGTGTGTGTGTGTGTGTGTGTGTGTGTGTGTGTGTACGAATGACATAATATATATTCTTAGACGTGTTATAAGGTCCGATCAGATCCATGAGTTATATGTTGATCGAGGTAACTTAGTGATTGACTATTGATGAAGCTAAGCTTAATTAGAACAAATTTTAGATTATTGTTGTTGATAGTACTAATTTCACATTGAAAAAAAATACAAAAGAGAATATGAACAAACAAAACAAAGGAAGGAATTTTTTGGAGAAAAATAGGTGAGGACTTAGTTTTTGGAAAATATATGTTCGCATATATATACCACGTATATATGAAATGAAATGCTGTAATCATAAACTTTAAATATAAAAAAAATCAAATACAAACTGGACGATTTTTTTTTTTTTCCATTTGAAAAAAATGCACGAAAAGTCAACTTATCTGAATGTGATGGACAACTTCGAGTATATATTTTCAACTTTTTAAAATTTAATGCCATATTTTAGTTACTTTGAGTTATGTAGCACTCTTTTTTAACTATATATATGAAATATGTAGCACCAAATCATAACCATAGGGAAAGCAAATTGAAAAAACTTAACTCCTTGCGTGCATGCTTGCATGGCTGTAGGGTGACGTAAGAGAGACCAAATTTTTAAATATGATTTAATGGAGTTCAACCATTAATCGTCACATCATGCAATCTAGAAAAGATGATTTAAAAATTTGGTCTCCATAACATTTTTCCGCACTGTATATTTCAATCAAATGTCATGCATTGAAGAGATCTGTAGATTAAACCCTAGTTATCTATGTTCGAGTAGTATTTTTCATTTTTTTTTCGAGGTTTCAACTTTTATAATTTATATAGACCAGTATATAATTTTGTATCTTCTTACTTGCATGCATGCAGTGACGTTCTCCTGCGGGGAGAGAGAGTGGTTTTTCTTCATCCATCAAGGTGAAAGCAGTCATGCATCCCAAACCCGAAGCGGTATTCGAGTAGTTGGAAATGGTTTAGGGTTTTGGAAACCCAAGTACGGATCAGAAACTCCCATCTGCGATGAGGATGGACATTTCTTTGCCTCCAAGATCTCTCTCACTTACTTCTCGGGAAGAAGTGCTTCCCATGCAAAGAGAACACATTGGAAAATGGTGGAGTACCATTTACATGAGCATGAACACGTCGAGTCTAACACAGAAGAAAAGTACCAAGGTAAAAGACGAAATATAACCATACTCTACTTTAATGGGGCACTGCCATGATTATGACTTATTTTGGTAAAAAAAAAAAAAAAGCCTATTTATTTTATTATATTTTATACTAGTGGCGGATGTGCATTGTGACCAACGTGGTCAGGATTATACGGAATTCGGGAAATATACATGTGAAGGTCTTCCGATGACCCTTGAATATGTGGTATTTGTGCCCGTCAAGTGTTTGATGTAATCCTTGCTCAACAGCAGGTTGTGTTGAGAGCACTCAACAAATTATCAATAGCACTCATCAGATTGTTTTGGCATATGTTGATTGCGCAACATGGTTCGGTTGACGACAACAAGCACACTAAGTGCTCGACGAAATGCCTAAGCGAATATTATCATTGTAGTTTCAATGAAATTCTCAAATTTACTAACAAGTGCATTAAAGATGCAGTCCTCGATTCGTCCAAGAGGCCACAACTACGGCGAAATAAAAAAATTCATAATCATCCTATTAAAATCGAACTAAACTAGCTCATTAGAATCAGTTGCTTATTATTGTTACAAGTAATTTCATAGCTCATACTAATTCTACTACTTTTGGATGCAGTGCGGAGAAGAGAGTGGGTATTGAGCCGAATGATAAGAGGAACGGATTACACTGGATTTTGAGGATTTTGCAAATTTTGGAATTCTTTTTATAATTTATTCATTAAATAATAGAGAAAATACTTCAACATTTTTTCTTTAAATGTTAGAAATAAGGCTGCAGGAAGCATTTTATTAATGTAATAAAGATGATTGATTTATTTCTCCTTTCACCTAGGTCCTATTTTATATATCTACAATTTTTTGAGGTATTTTTTGCTTCATTTTTTCAATCAAACTCTCCGGTCATTTGTTTTGCTTTATTGCATTCGCGATTTAGCCTGGTATATTGCGCAATATAATGAGTCTATTCAAACTATGGGTGCAAGTCGAACTCAAAGTATAATCACAATCGTTCCTAAATCAATAGAAGAGGCCCCCATATTATTAGATTTTGGTTTACTGAATTCCTTGTAGTATTTGGTGGGAAGGAAAATAAAGTTTTCTACTGAGTTTAAAAGACAATTTCTCGTTTTTATCGACAATTTCCAGTGTTTTGGGACGGCATCCTACTTTAACGACCATTTTAGGGCTTCCTAAGCGTTGAAAGGCCTTTAGTAACGAGTTTCATTAGTCACTCTCCGCTACAAAAGGTACTTTAAGCAACGGTTAAACAATTCGTCGCTAAAAATCCGATTTAGACGATGCCTTTCCCCGACTACCGACAGCAGTCGACCAAATTTTATAAACGACCACGGCACAACTTCAAGACAATAAAACTTCAAACCTATCGCAGAACGTAGAGCAGTTAGAAACTAAAATTGAGTTTTAAAGAAACTGTGCCTGGAAACTAATATGAGTAGAATTCTCTCCCCTCTTTTTATAAGTTGTATGAAAAGTATAACCACTTTGGTACAAAACCACAAAACAACCAGAGAAATAAAGCCGTAGCTCACGAATAATATATATTAGTTATGTTTTTTTTAATAAAAAATGATTCATGTGATTGCATAACTCATCACTTTGATTTCTGAAATTTAATATCGATAAAAGTGGTCTATGAGATTGTCCACTGTCGATCATTTTGTGAATACTCTCTGTGAAATTGAAGAAACAACCAATTCAAGGGAGGAGTTGATTTGACAAAGTTACAATCAATTTAACGGAGATTTCTCACAAAATAACCATAATGATTGACGATGGACAATCTTAGGGACCGCTTCTATCGATTTTAAATCTCAGGACCAAAATGAGAGGTATGCCAATCTGAGAGACTATTTTGGCTAAAAAGCCATTAGTTTTCAAAGTAGCATTCATCCACTTTCGGAGTTGGTTATGCTAAGAACCAACATCATCTTCGCATGAAAGAACATATATAATATCTAAAAGCAGTCATTCATCTTTGAAGTAGATTTTCTCTTCCAGATTTAATGCAGAAAACTATTTTGAAAGCTCGAAATTCATGGGATCGGCACATCGAGAGATGGCCATAGACTTCCATACTGTTGATATCTAATGGAAGATTTGGCACAAAAGGAAGAAAATTGGTTTGCAGTACAAGAATAAGTGGCTATAAACTATCATCCAATACAGTGCACAAAAAGCAAAAGAAGAACTATATAACAGAAGGACAGCCACACCTTCCAGACTGCTATAAGATTTGTGACAACTACGTCTTATCACGGTTGGGGAACTTACATAAACATCTTCTTCTCAGTTAGTTTGACATAATTCGTTGAAAAGATGCACATAAACCCGACCAAAGCAATGGTTTGATGAATATGCATTCCAATCATACATTGTGAAAACACAAACTTCCAGTTAGTTTGACATAATTCATCTCTTATCCGGAGCGCTATAGCAACCAGTTTCATCATACTAGGGCCGTAAGCCTCTAAATAGTCTCATTGAGATCGAAAGGAGCATTAGCACGAAAAAGCAACAAACAAAAGATTGACTGCACAGACCAAGACATAACTAAGAACTTCAATCGAATTGATGTAAGAAGCAGTCTAGTATCCCTTCAAATTGATGACATCAAACTCAAACAACAGTTTCCATCTAGAAAAAAATCATAACGATAATCAGATAAAGCGAAAACGCACAGTATTACATCTCAAGTCTCTGACAAGCAATTTCAACTCTTTTGTGTAGCCGGTCGAGCAGGTCCGAAGTAGTTGGTTATCAATCCCATAATAGCAAACCTGGTATTTGAGAAAGAAAAAAAAAACACAGGAAACAGGAAAGATTTTAGAACATAACCCATGACAAGATTTACAATCCCATCACATCCATTCGAGAATGATAAAATGAACCCATAAATTAATGGTGAATACAAGTACCACTCAAGCCTAACGGAGCGCCTGTTTAGAAATGCTTCTCTAGGAAGCACTTCTGATCATAAGCGATTTTACTGAAACAGCTTTTTATTAGAACAATCCAAGTAAATTTTTTTGAGAAAAATCCAAGTGGTTCGTGAAGTAGGTGGTTCTTCCAGAAAGCACTTCTGGTTCTAGGTGTTCTTCTAACTCAAAAAGCACTTAACTTTTAGTGCTCGTTTGGAAGTGTTTTTAAAAGGATTGAAAGTGCATTTGGTGAAATTGATTTAGCACCTCCAAACAGGCCCAGAATCACTATTTTAAACAAAAAGCTGAAATTTTTAACTTCCAAATCTCAAAACAATTTGTTGTAAACACTCTACTTTCATGTCCGAATCCAAAATGCTTTGGTAAATTGGTAAATCATGCGCAAATTTGGAAATTTACTACAGTAATTCAGTAAAAAGTAAATTGGGAACTTACATCATGGCCATGGAGATCTGTTTGAGGTCGTTCTCGATGTTCTTCATGTTCACCAGCGATTGAGCGCAGAATATGATCGCAACCCAAGAGCACAACTTGTACTGCAAATTCATATATCTCAATAATTAATCACACTCCAAATATTTGCAAATTCCAATTAAAAGTAGCAAATCTGCAATCGAGAGAGAGAGTACGAACGCGGAACATGACGCCGGCGAGGCCGAAGACGACGGCGATCAGACCGGAATAATCCACTGGAAGATCTTGAGGCGCCACCGCGGACGGCACGTAGCGCTTCGCCGCCGAGGGCTGGCGCGGGTCGTTCACCGTCGATGACATCTATCTTTTCTCTGGCTCTCGGGCAAGTGTTCCGATGGATCTCTGGCTCTCGCGCGAGTTTTGGTACGTTGGATGTGAAGAGGAAAACAAAGGGTTAAATAATTTTTCTTCGGAGATACCAAATTTTAAACCTAAAATTTAAATTTGGAACACTTTAGCATTTTTAAAATTTTTATTCTTCAACCGATATATTAAATTTTAAACATAAAATAATAATTTATATGTATTTTCTTTATATTAAGAATGAAAAGAAACAAAAGAATAATGCTTTAAATCAATAAAAAACTAATAAAAAGTATTTAATAATTAATTAAAAAAATCTGAAGGTGCTGTCAAATTTGGTAACAAGAGAGAGAGATGTCAATTCATCTCATGGCACATCAAATTTGGCTTCTCGATTGGAAAACATTAATACTACCTTTTATTACCGTTATTGCTGATTTGGACAATTTGACATCTCATTTGGAGATGCTCTTAGGCCGTGTTTGGTTTGCGTGTTATTGTATGCGGCCCCAATGCAAAGAAAAACACAGTTTACTCGAACAAAGCCTAAACAACAAATTTGAGTTGAAGATACCAAAATTGAA
>JAOTRO020195927.1:0-10276 GCA_028566515.2 Pyracantha coccinea | reverse complement strand
GATTCCGGCGTTTGGAGACTGGGATTATGCAAACGATCTGCCAATCACTCAGTATTTCGAGTGTGCAAGACAAGCCGTTTTGATCAGATTCAGCTCTTCTTTTGGTGAGAGTGCTGATCATCCCTACAATATGCCTTCTTGCAATTTTGCCCCTTCTCGAAAGGCAACAAGAGGAGTTGGTGGAGGAGAGAGGGAAAAGCGAGGGCAGCGTGCGCACGTTATGGAGCAAAATGATGTTGTCGGTTACTGATGAGGTGGATGTCGGGCCAGAAGAAGAAGTTGTAGATGCACTCGTCCTTTAAGAGGCTGCAAGATAAGAAGCTGGGTCCAACCATGCTGCTAGAGATGCTGAGGACATCTTTGAGCTTTTTGGTTACTCAGAGGCCAAAGCTGGGCCTAAGGTGGAATTTCGGGCACCTAGGTGAGCAAGGGCAATGGTGGTAGAGTCCTTTGAGTTTGAACTCGAGGAATGGCCTCAGCCTTGCCTTGCTCTGCCTAGCCCAAGACCAACTCCTACACGGAAGATGACTAGAGCTTAAACCTCCAAGGCCTCCAAATCCTCCATTACACCTTTAGCTAAAGCGGGCAGGAAAAAACAAAAGTCCTCCAATAAGTACTTCTAGCCTTACCCTTCCTTTCATTAGTTTCATTTCTCGTTCTCTTTGAGGCACGAACTAACATCCTTCTTTCTCTTATACTTAGGACCTCCTGCCACTAAAAAAATCTACCTTGACTCCCAAAGAAGGATCTTTGGGCAGAGAAGTCGAGAAGGAAGACTGGGAGATCCTCGACACAATCATCGAGGAGTTGATGGTATAACTTTCATTCCTTAAGCATTTAACCGTTCTTGAAGTTCATTTTCTTAAATACTTGTGATAACGCTTTTCATCATTGTTTGAAACAGGATACTAGAGGTGAAGGGATCACTCAGACCGAGGCTTCTTCTTCTCTAGCTCGAACAACGTAACTTTCCCCCTCTCGGGCCAAGCTCTGAAAGGTATATTTTTATTTCATTCCTAGTTACATTTGTACTTTTCCAAATTCCAAGGCTAATGACCATCTTCACTTTTTTTCTAGATAACGGTTGAGGCCTCTGCACCTTCAGTTGGGCAAAGCTCAATTCCTATTCTATTAACTTTTCCCCTAGCAATGGTGATGACTCCCACCTCCCAATTTAATCCAAAGACTGAGAAGATGCTGCATTATGTCGAAGACGACAGTATTTCAGTAAGTATTCCTTTCCTCGAGCCTTTCTGAATTTCTTTTAAGTTTTCCCTTTATTTGCACTTATACCCTTCTTTTTTGTCCTTTTCAGTATTCTCCAATGCATGAGGCTGCCAAGAGACCATCCACAACCTTTAGGGAGCCAATAGTCCCTAAGATCCCTGCGGTCTTAGAAGTGACTAGCCCGCAGGCTCCTCAGGCTATTTCTCAGGCCAGCCCATCTTCGTGTCCTAAGGTTACTGCTACCACAGATGTGCATTCTCCTCAAACCCAAAGTCCAGCTCAGGAATAAAAGTCTTCTCACTTTGGTTTGTTCTTTATCTTGGTCGTGACTCAATCCCTTAATTCGATTCTATCTCGATTTGTAACAGGCTTTCGGTGAGGGCTCGGGCAAACCTCCCCAACTCGCAACGCACAAGGCAACTCTTCTTCGGCCTCCTAAGGCTTCTGGGGTCACCAGGATTCCTATCCTTCGTTTGAAGAAGATCAACACTATTGCTGCTCCTGCCTCTTCCAATTTTGGCCTTTCTCATCCACTTCCAAACGAAGCTGCCTCTAGGGGTGTTAGAGTGATGCCCCCACCTTTTGTATCCATGCTAGCTATAACCTCTTTGCCCAAACTTGTTAGAGAGTTTGGGCAAATCAGGACAAAGCTGAGGTCTCCAAGGCGCCCCTTTGTGCCTTACCATCTCCAAGATCAGCGTCAAATCTTCAGTGCATGGGTGCAAAGGGATTTCAACGCCTTATTCAGCCTTAAAAGACTCCAAGATGCTGAGAAGGCCTTGGCCAAGTTTTTGGCCAAGTTGTACAAGGCTTAGCAACTGTCAAAGGTTCAGTACGAGTCATTCCTTAACTTA
Source organism: Pyracantha coccinea (assembly GCA_028566515.2). Classification (NCBI taxonomy): domain Eukaryota; kingdom Viridiplantae; phylum Streptophyta; class Magnoliopsida; order Rosales; family Rosaceae; genus Pyracantha; species Pyracantha coccinea. The sequence goes on along the minus strand of JAOTRO020195927.1, from coordinate 8,195 downwards.
TTTCAGAACTTGAGGGCACTGAAGGATCAACATCAGCGGGCAGAAAGAGGATCAAATAGAATTAAGTGCTACAAGGTGAAGCACGCTCGGACTTCCACTTCCTTGTAGTAGCTGGTTGAAGAGAGCTCGGCCATAGAGGATAGAATCATGGTAGTTGCTATTGAGATTAAGAGACTGAAGGAGCAACTCTCAACCTTAAAAGTTGAGAAAATGGAAAAATTATACCAAAAGATTGAAGAGGTGAAGATGGTCAACCGAGAAGTGGAGGATTCTGAGGCCCAGCTAGCTAGCAGCAACATAGTCCTTGAAAAGCCTGGCCAAATTTTCACTATCATGCAGACCTATCACTCTAAAATAGCTGCATTAACTAAGGATGTAAATTTGTTGGGCTAGAGTTTTGTAATTTTCCCCATTCATGAAATAAAAGATCATTTTTCTCCACTTTGACTTGTCCATTTACTTTTATAAGTTCCAAATAATAAGTACCCAATACGTTTGCCATTGTTCAAACTTCCTCAATGTAAAAGTCTCTAACATCCCACAGAGTTGGGTAATACTTCTTTAAAAACTTAGTATTGACATGATGCTTTTGCAAGTTCCCTTCTAAATCGGCCAAGTAATAACCTCATCTGTCTAATACTTGGTTAACAATGAAATGACCTTCCCAAGTAGGACTCCACTTCCCAAAACCTCTCACTTAAGCCCCCAGGAGCAAAATTGCCTTCCACACTAACTCTTATTCCTTGGTTTTCAACTTCACTTTCTTGTTATAAGCTTGGGCAACAGCTCTCTTCCCTTCTTGAATTTTGGTCAAGGCATCAATTCAGGCTACATCCAAATCTTCAACTCCTTGACACATAGCTTGAATGTATTCTTCACTGTGTAGACCAAACTGGTTTTGAAGTCTGACAAAACTCACATTGATTTCCATTGGAAGCACAACATCTTTCCAGAAGGTTAAGGCATAAGGAGTAGTTCAAGTTCCTGCCTTCTTAGAGGTTCTATAGGCCTTTAGAGTATCCCCTAAGTTCTCATGCCATTTCTCTAGACTATTTGCTACCATTCTCTTAATGATATTCACTAAGATCTTATTGCTAGCTTCTGCTTGTCCATTTGGCCAGTGTAGTAAGGACTACACCGAATAATCTTTATTTTGAACTCGTCTACAAATTCCTCCATTTCTTTTGAGATAAAAGATGGCCCACGGTCTGTAACAATTATCTTGGGCACCCTATATCTATGTAAGATCTTGGTTTCAATGAACTTCTTCACGGCAGATGAAGTGATAGTCTTCACAGTTGAAGCTTCCACCCATTTGGTGAAGTAGTCTGTTGCGACAATTATGAAGGCGTGCCCCTTGCTAGAGGCTGGGTAAATTTGCTCGATGAAATCCATTACCCACCATCTGAAAGGCCAATGCTTCACTACTGGATTCAAAGGCATGGATAGTACATGTTGAAGTGGCCCATATCTTTGGCATTCTTCACAACCTCTGGCATAAGCTTTACAATCCTTCTCCATATCAAGCCAAAAGTAGCCATACCTTCTTAGCAACCATCTAATCTTGGTTCCAGCTTGATATACTCCACAAATGCCTTCATGCACTTCAGCCATCACTCTCATTGACTATTCTAAGCCCAAGCATTTCAACAGAAGTTTATCTAGAGTCTTTCTTAGCAAAGTTCTATCCCACATGACAAACTTAGCTGCTTGCTGACTAATCTTCTTACTTGTCGAGAAATAAGGATCTTCCAAGTAGTAGATGGTGGGTGTTCTCCAATCTTCTATTTCAAGTTCTTTGGTCATTACATCTAGGCTGAACTTTCTCTCAAAGATAGAAAGGAGATTTCTTCTTTATACTTCCACATCCACCTCAAATCTTCTGTTTTGGATTTATGCTCCAGAAGCCAACTATGCCATCTCATTAGCAATTAAATTTGCCTCTATGGGAATATAGTTGACTGAAACTTCAGTACCCCAATAACTCAACAGTTGGGTAGTTGCCAAATAATAACCAGCCATGGTGATGTGTCTACACTTATAGTTTCCATTTAACTGATTAATCACCAACTCTGAATCACCAAATACCTCCACTTCAGTTGCCCCCAACTCTATCAGGATTTCCAAGCCAATTATCAGTGCCCCATACTCTACCAGATTGTTGGTAGTATCTTGATAATCTAGGAAGAATGAATATCAATGGTGAACTCCTTTGGGATTGATGATGACAATCACAGCTCTAGCTGCATGATGAGTGCATGATCCATCAAAATACAACTTCCAACGAATGATCCATAGGCTGGTTATTCTCTTCATCTCTTGTTGAATCCATTCTTCTCTGCCCGAGTGATTTCTACTTGGTGGGACTCATAGATTGGTAAGTCCAAAGTCCTTAGGATGTTGACAAGTTCATTATGTGATTCTTGGTGCTCATTTAAGAAATGCAATTGCTTGTCCCTTTATAGCTCTCTGAGGCACATATTGAAAATTGAATTCTAACAATGTTAGAATCTACTTCCCAATTATCCTAGTTATCATTGGTTTTGATAGCATAGACTTGATCACATCAGTTTTGGCAATGATATGGATGTGGCAAGGCAACATATAGTACCTTAACTTGTAGGCAGTGAAGTACAAAGCCAAACATAGCTTCTCAATTGGGGAATATCTTGTCTCTACCTCAGTAAGAATCATACTGAGGTAATATATTGCTTGCTCATTCCCCTTTCATTGTTCTAAGCTAGCAAGCTTCCTATTGACTTTTCAGAGGTAGAAATATAAAGCTTCAAAGGTTTCCCTCTCTGAGGTGGCATGGGCACTGGTGGAGAGGCCAAGTAAGCCTTCATTTTGTCAAAATCCTCCTGATGGTGTGGGCCACACTCAAACTCTTCTTGGTTTTTCAATCTTAACAGAGGAGTCAGCGACTGAACCTTGCCTACCAAGTTAGCAATGAATCTCTTCAAGAAGTTGATCTTGCCCAGTAGCCTTTGCAACTGCACCTTGTTGGTAAGAGAAGGTGATTCCATTATGGCCCGAGCTTTGTTTTTGTCTACATCCATACCTTTTTGGTGAACAAGGAATCCCAAAAAATTGCTCGATCTAACTCCAAAAGCACTTTCTTTGGATTCATTTTCAACTTATGGGCTCTCATTCTGGTTAAGGCCTGTCTGAGGTCTTCTAAGTGTTGCTTTTCAGTTTTAGACTTGACCACAATGTCATCAATGTACACCTCCATGCTATGCCCAATTAAGTCATGAAATATGGCATTCATTGCTCTTTGATAAGTTGGACCAGCATTCTTAAGCTCGAATGGCGTGACAACATATTCATATGCTCTTACATGTCCTGGGCACCTAAAAGTTGTCTTATGTAGATTTTCTTTAGCCATTTTTATCTGATTATAACCAGCATTACCATCCATGACAGATAAAACTTTGTATTTTGCAACTGCATCTATGGATAGGTCGGCCATTGGCATGGGGTACTCATCTTTAGGCGTGGCTTCATTAATATTTCGATAGTCAACATAACATCTGATGGTGTTAGTTACAACTTTTAATATAGGTACAATGTTGGCCAACCTCTCGACATATGTGGCAGGCCTAATAAATCCTACCTTCACCAACCTTTTGATCTTTTCTTTAACCTTTTCTTTTATCTCCTTAGACATTCTTCTTATAGCTTGCTTAATAGGTTTGTACCCTTCTTTGATAGGCATTCTGTGCTCTACTAAACTGGGGTCCAATCCAGCCATCTTAGTATAATGCCATGCAAAACAATATTTAAATTCATGCCAAATGTCTACTATCTTTGCCCGACACCAATTTCCAACAAGCCACTGAGTTGTATTGACCTTGGATCCCCCTCGATCCCTAGATTAATGGTTTCTAAGGGGTGTTGTACTTCTGGTGCTAGCTTGTCAGGCTCTATACACAAAAAATCAACTAACTTTAGACTCTCGGGTAACTCATCTGGCCAGCCCAAGTCATGTATACACTCAGCCATATGTATGGCTGCTTTTATATCATATCCTAAAAATCTTCTTCTTCTCTAGTCTTAGCACTTGAAGTCTCTTTTTCCCACTCTCCTTTCTCCTTGACTGAGCTCTCTATCACTTCTTTTCTCTCTCTTCCATACACCAATAGTCTTTTAATTAAGGATCTGACTGCAACTACCTGGTTCTTCCTCCTTTGTTCTGACATCATTGATGTTGGTGGGCTGGGACAATATGAGGCCTGTCACATTCCTTTTTTGTGAGAGACAATCCTTGTTCTAAGAGCTTTTAGGCCGTCACCTTGGTCAAACGGCTGTTCTCATTAGCTCCTAAACATTGTAAGATCCCAATATTGGGGTTATAGAAGTTTGCCTCTGCAACATTGGCTGAGGAGAGAAATGGCCAAGACTCAGCCTCCACCATCTCCCAAAATCTTGGCTCATCAGATTCAGCCTCATGGTATACAACCACCTTTTGATGTAAAGTAAAGGGCACATATAAACTCTGGTAGACTAAAGTACCGTTAAAACAGTGCTTTAATTTCAGGTGAAGGCATAAACGAGTTTTCCTAATATCCATCATCTCAAATTCCGTCTTCAAGTGCGAGACAGTTTTTTCAAGCTCTTCTAGAGTCTTAGTGAGATTCATGTCAACAATATAAACTGTAACTCTAGCAACTCGGAATAAGACTTCATAGTTTAACACACAAGGGCATAATTCATATCCTTGACTGATCAAATAATCACTTTGACGGGTATACCACATCAATCGGATTGCTTCAATCTATAAGTGAACTCCTCCAAAGAGTTGAGAGGGTGTTCCGTGGTTTGGAACTATTTGAGTCAGTTCATGTAATTTTTCGGGAACTTACATGTAAATCTCCGTATCAATATCCCCATGGAGAAACACTAACAACATTCGTAATGCTGCAGTCAATCACAAGGCGTTTGAGAGAAACCTTGAGCCGCAAAATGTGCATCATATTGCACTATTTCATTCATCTCATTATGGTTCCTTTTCCACTTGAACAATAGGTCTAAAACACACTTTGGTAAGGAATTTGACCTGGATTGTAATTTCGATTGTCCAATCAGTTCTACGTTGTTACTAATCAATGGAACACGGTTCGATATCTTTGCTTTCATTTAAGACGGTAGCTACCATATAAGTGAAAACATCATCGATGATAATCTCATTCCAATTCCATTATAACATCTAAACTAGTATACTGGACCAAGAATTTCAAGTCTCGGGAGTATTCCAGATTAATCTTATAAGATGGAAATGATTTGAGACAGCGATCGAGTATGGATTCATTGTTGTGCCGTGACCTTCCACTTCTAAGGAAGTGAATTCTATGAACTGAGTGATTTGTCATGCTTGAGGCCAAGACAGATTGATTGGCTATTCGCCGGTGTACTGGACCGTCCAACAGGGGAGGCCAAACCGTCCAACAGGAGCGGCACACCCTTAGGGGATGTTGACTTGACGTCCATTAAGTACGTCTATCCTTGCAGGCATGTTTGCAGCTGGTATATGATCTCGTCACTTAAGCTGGATCAGAGGAATGCGTCCGGAGCAACATTCTGAAAGCTAGAATTCATCGCACTTGATTATCACACTTGTGCCGTACGGGGATTGACATGAGACATATTGGGTAATGTCCACGCAAATTCGCGCTGTTCTACAGGAATGTTGATGTTTTTATCTCCTCCTAACGGAAGGAGGACTATCTCATTGAAGTGACAATCCGTAAATGAGCGATAAAGAGATCGCATGCAAGGGCTCTAAGAGAGCTAGTGTGAAGGATAATCATAATCGACAAATATTCACTTCCTTATTTTGAGGACCCATATTGGTACGTTGTAGTGGCGCAACTTGGCACATGGAATGCACACACAAATGCGTAAATACAAAATGTCAGGTTTGTACCTAGTAACCAAATGTAACGTCGAAATGGTTGGGTAGCAATGGGCCTCAAGGCGGACCAACATAGCTGCGTACAAGATTACATAGCCCTAGGTAGAAATCAAAAACTTGGTACGTTCACCAAGGTCCGAGGATCATTTAAATTGAGCTTTATGATTACTATGTGATGCTATTTGGGATGAACGTAGAATTCGATGTCCAATTATAAACCCAAAAGGCATGCAATACTTATCGAAAACCGTCAATATAAACTCTCCAACATTATTCAGTTTTCCAAACTTTATGGGATAAGTAGGGTGGTGAACCCTTAAAATCGGCCAGGAGGTTTAGTAGCAATGTGTGTGGACAAACATGTGACCAGAAACTATTTATATGATTCGTGTTTTGGTTGGATTAGTCCACATATATTCCCTTGAATCGTTTGTGAAAAGACGGTCGTTTTGTATCTTTGCTAGGGATGATTTAGAAATCAATTTTCTTAACAAGCAGGCTAGGCAAAGTGTGCTTGTAGGCACAAGATCCTTACTTCGGGTAAGAAGATGCGTTGTAGCATCATTGTTCGACCTAAATGTCCCTAAAGGTCATCCTAAGGCAAGTAAACTGCTCGAATCACCAGGCTCCAGGCCAGCCACATGTGGCATGTTCCTCAGTTAGGAGACAGCCCATTGGCCCTAAATCAAAGGTTCAGGCTCATTTTTGGAGGTTGTGCAAAGATATTCCACTCTATTTTTTTGCAGTGGTTTCATTCATGATCATTGTTCTCTCAAATATCCTTAAGACTCAACGACGTTCTTCCGGAACGAGGATAATATAAGGTCTCTTAAATGGTAATGTAGTACCATTCATACACGAAGGAGCATGCCAATGCTCTTTATCAAGTTGGATAGACCTGAAGTCATTGCTAGAGACGTGATTTGGGTATAAAGTTAGTGTGTGTAGTATCGCATTCATTCAGACACCTAACTTTCTCCCAAATCACGTGTTTAATTGAATTCGATCACATGTATACAAGAAACATCATTCAATTAACTCATATTTTAGGACAATATCGATAAGATTATCCATAACTAAAACAAACACCAAATGTGAATCAAAGAACATAGAAAAATGTTCACAAAGTAAATGGTTTACTAAAGGGATTCGGCCAACAAGGTTATCCATGTCAAAATTATGCTCTGCCAACAATGTTTAATGGAGCAAAATTAGTCTCACATATTGACTACGAGAATGGTACTCCTTAAAGACATTGGTAGGGGCACGAACAGGTGCATAACCAATAATCTATTCCATCGAGACGGAAGTAGATTATGTAGAGTTGAGGTTCAGGAATACTATCCCGTATTCTTGAATTTTTAGGTCTTAGGTGCCAATGATCATGCTTCGAGCATAATGCAACACATTGGCAGGCCTTGATTCTACCATACGTTGTAAAAACAAACTCGAAATTGGATTGTGAGAAAGTCAGACCCAGACTAGGGTTCGGTAAGTTCCAACCGAAGCTGAAGGGGTCTGTTCAGTAGGCCTTTGCCGAAGTAGAGCAATATCGTTCTTCGGTGCATCCCTACCGAAGCAGAGCATCAACACTTGGTAGGTTTTAACCGAATTGTGTTGAGCCATTCGGTAGACTCTAGCTAAACTGGGTCTATACCGTTCGGTAGACTCTAACCGAAGCTGGATCTATACCATTTCTCTCACGTTTATAGTAGTAATCAGATCTGAGAATTTGGAAAACATCTGCTCTCTACACCGCTGCTTCAAGAGCGAGTTAGAAACAAGGAAGGACAAGAAAAGTATTCTCTAGTCAAAATTCGATTGGTTTTATAAACTTCAGAATTTTACTCATTCATGGACATAATCATGATGTGCTTCAAGCAATATCTTTCATGATTAGACGGTTTATATGAGTTAGCCAAAGAGCCATGAAATCCTCGTTCGGGAGGTACTTCCATTTGTAATGCTTCAGGCATAAGTTTTCGAATGAAGATCATGGCGGAGGCCTATTCAAATCTTCCATGCTATTGTTGGTTGCAATGGTTTCTCAGCTTCTTGATAGTCAAGTGGAGATTCACGTCTTGTACCCCCCATAAAGTGGTTTCTATTAGAAACGTCCAAATCAGGAACATCGAACTTGTTACGGTACGCCAATTCACTAAATGGCGAGAACAAGATTGTGATTGGTACTATGGGAATGAATCATCCATAAGCATCAAAGTTAGAACATTCGGGGTTCTAAGACATGGTTTTCATGAAAAACGTCCGGTTTTCATAGGTG
>JAOTRO020195911.1:0-10278 GCA_028566515.2 Pyracantha coccinea | reverse complement strand
AACTACATATTCCTTGGACTTATCGTTTAAGCATATAACATTTATATGAGACGGCTCAAACAATAATCTTTGCCCTTTATATTAAACTACATTAGTTTAACTTGTGGAATGTCCGTAAAGTATCATCATATGATTGGTTTTAGGGCACATTTCCAACAGTGTGCTTATAGGCATAAAATCTGTACGACAGGTAAGGCGATGTGTCTTCTAGTGCGAGGCATCATATCTCGACCTGAGTGTCCCAAATGGTCTTGCCAAACCAAGTAAACTGCTTAAGTTAGACGGCTTTAGGCGGCCACACGTAACACGGTCACAATTGGGATGCAACATATTAATCCCAAAATATAACTTTAGGCTTCATATTTTGGAGGTGGCGCAAAGATATCCCACTTTATTTTCTTCAATGATCTCGTTCATGATTATCATTATGTCGAAGAGAATATAAGGCCCCTTCATGGTAACTTAATAGCGTTCATACAATGAGGAACGGTGCCAAGGCCCTTAATTAGGTTGGATAGACCTGAATTCATTGTTGGAGCAATGATTTAGGTATGAAGTTAGTGTGCGTATTAGCCAAGGTTCTAAAAGACGCTAGGCACTAGTCAGGCGGAGAACTATGGCCTAAGGCCTAGGCGGCTAGGCAAGGCCTAGTCAATGGCCTAGGCGGACCAGGCGAATTTAATTAAATTTATTATATAACATATAAATAAGTACCTACTTAGACTCTAAAAAGTAAAAACTATATTTGTATTGAGAATTTGGGAAGTTAAAACTTAAAACTTAAGCTATTATAGCATTGCCATCATCACAAACTAATGCAGCAAAAATAAGAAAAATCATAAAACAAAAACCAAATTCAAAAATTCAATAATTCTTATATGAGTTCTTTTTTAGTAGGTTGCCCAGAAAACCCTTAACTTAATTAAAAAAATTAAAAAACAATGGAACCGCCTAACTCGCCAAGCCACCCTGTAGCCTGCTTAGCCCCCTAACCCGCCTAGCCGCCAGCCCGCCTAACCTACCTAGGCGGCCGTTTAGCCCCTACCTGATTTTTCTCCACGTTTTGGCCTAAATTGCATCGGTCCTCCACCACCTAGGCTGATTTTTAGAACAGTGGTATTATCACATTCATCTAGACAACTAACTTCCCCAAATTTATACCTAATCACATGTTAAATGAATTCGGTCACATGTATTAGAAACATAATTCAATCAACTCATATTTGACAACAATATCCATAACATTATCCAGAACTAAAACAAACACCAAAGGTGAATCCGGGAACATAGAAAATTGTTCACAAAGTTAACCGAGTTTAACTAAGGGGATTCGGCCAACATGGAAATTTCATGTCAGAATTATGCTCTTCTAAATGTGTTAGGTGGAGCAAAATTAGTCTCACAGATTTACAACGAGAATGGTACTCCTCAACAACATTGGTAGAGGCACTGACAAGTCCATAACCAATGATCTCTTCCATCAACAGAAGTAGATTATGCAGGGTTAAGGTTCGGGAATATTGTTCTTTATTCTTGAAGTTTTGGATCTACGCTGCTAAGAATCACGTATATGTCTGTAATGCCACCCTCGGCATGCCCTGATTATACCATATGTTGTAAAACAAATGCTAAAGTGGGTGAGAGAGAGAGAGAAACAAACCCACGGGTATGTTTGGTACTCTCCAGCTGAAACAGGATAAGCAGATTTGGCAAATGCTTGTCGAAACAAAGCCTTTTGTTTGGTACACCTTTGTCTTTCAATACATCCCTGCTGAAATAAAGAATGTCTTTCGATGGGCTTCAACTGAAACTGGGTCAGACTATTCGGTATACTTCAACAAAAGTTGAGTCTATACGATTCGGTAGACTTCAGCCGAAGCTGGGTCCATATCATGAGGTACTTTCCAGCTGCATCATTAGAGCACATTTCTCTAGCAGTTGTGTTAGTAATCAGATATGAGAAATTGGTAAGCTTCCACTCTCTACATTGCTGCTTCAAGAGAAAATTAGAGACATGAAGGACAAGAAAAGTCTTTTCCAGACAAATTCGAATTCCATAAACTTCATAATTGTACATATCATATACGTAAGGGTTTTAATGATGTTTTGCTACAGGCAAGACCATATGATTAAAAGGTCTACAAAGTGAGTCAAAGAGCCATGGTGTCCTTTTTAGCAAGGTACTTCCACTGTAATGCTTAAGGCATATTGTTCGAATGAAGATCATGGTGGAGGCTTATTCAACTTTAGTCCTGCCATTGTTGGCTTCAATGGATTCTCAGATTCTTGATAGTCAAGTAAAGCTTTATGTCTTGTACCCAGATAAAGTAGTTTTGGTCAAAAACTTCCATGTTAGTGGAATCGAACTTGTTATGGTTTAGCAATCCAGTTAATAAAGGGAACAAGACTATGGTTGGTGCTATTGAAAATATAAAATAAAATAAAAAAATGATAAGCATCAAAGTTAGAACATTCGGGGTTCTAAGACATGGTTTGGGTTGAACAAAATTAGTTTTCAACCGAGGCAAGCAACAACCCAACAAGTTGTAGAATGCAAGCTGATTAAACTAGCATGAGCTAGGAGGGAAAAAATGCACAACAAAAGATGGTTGTCCAAAAAAGAAATAGAAGCCTATTTTTACAATCTGTACCTTAAAATATTGTATTTTAATCTTGAGACACATGAAATGACTATTTTGCCCAAGTAGGTGTCTTAACTAATTTATCGATCCTCAACTCTAGAATTATATCCTCATACTTTCTTAAGTTTCATAATCTTTATTTTCGTACGTATGTGTTACGTCAAAATCGAATTACAAATCAAGACCTTGAGGACCTAATTGTAATTTTTACAATTAGTGATTGGCAATTTTATAATTTCACTTAATATGTTTAAGTGGGATTACATAACTCTCGATCTCTGTCTTTTCCCTAAACTGAAAACACAACCAATCTCTCTTTCTCTCTAACTCTCAAAACCCCTTCTCTCCCTCTAAAGGCTCTGAGAGCTCTCATCCTCTTTTCTCTTAAAAACCATAACAAATCAAACCCAAAAACCATGAAATCTTGATCTTTGAGATGAGAAAAAATTAAGGATGATCTTACATGCACAATCAGACCATCCCATTGTAAACCACCATTGAAACCGATAGTGCCAAGCTTTGAAATAATAACCCAAGTGAGGTTCTTTTTCCAAATTTTGTTGCATTGAGTATTTATCTTGCTTAGGATGAAATCTATGTCATTTTCTAGTTCAAATGTGAGTTTTGGGCTCAAAATTTGCAAGGATTTGACATGCATGTACTCTGCCAACCTTTTTCCATATTCCAGCGAGTTGCATCGAGCTCCAACGGTCGAATCTGAGAGGGATTTAACCTCTCCTCATCCTTAAGAGATCTTATGTATGTTTCTGGTGTTTTTAGGTAGTTACTTAGATTTTAGCCTTCAAACCATTGAAATCGAGCTCGGGAGACGCTAAATCATTTTCTGGGTTTGCGTTGCAATTTCAAGCGAGGCTCCGATGATCGGCGACGGTGATCAGCATCGATCACCGTTACGTTTAACGGCAAAGGCTGAGATTCCATTAGCTTTAATGAAACCTTCTAATGGCATAGATATATTCCGTTAACTTACTTAAAAACCTTACCGTACTGACGCGTGACTCCAGCGATGACGAGTGTGACGTCTACTCGTTGAACCACGGTAGTGGACCATAGCGGCGCATGTTTCCTGGTGTATGACACCACCGTGACGGTGTGTGGTGGCGCGCGGCTGGAGCACAGCGATGCGTTGCAGCGCGTGACAGAATAGAGACCTAACACTAGGTTTTTCAGTGTTTTAAATCACATGGTTCCCTCCGTTTGTGCAAATTCTAAGCCTAAATGGTTGAATTAGACTATGTTCCATTAAAATGATGATTTAAGCTTATCTTAGTTCATATTGATATACACAAGGTTAATTGAGGATCGAAATGACACAGGCAAAAAACCTATTTGTGAGGGACTCTATGCTTACCTGTGAGTAGACCCCTTTGAAAAACTAAAACGTTTTTACTATATATATAATGTGTGTGTATATTAATATGTGGGTGCATATTAATATGTTAGTCTCTAATGAGACTAGTGATGATATTGATAATATCTTTAGATCATTCCTGATCTATTTTCACCACAGGGTCATCATGTGATAAGTCGTATAGCTATTTTCAGCCGTAGATTTGTTTGTAGGTTATATTTTCCTAGTGGACACTAGGGTTGATGATTATTACTGGTATTGAGTTTAACTAGTTAATGCTAGTATATTTCCTACTTGCTATACTTATGTTAGTGGATGCTAATATGATTGATTGATGGAAGGTATGATATATGGACTTGACTTGATGGTTTTTCGTTGATATTGATGAATGAGACTTTACTATTATGGTAGTATTATATTATATAGTTTTTCGCTATATATGTTTTCAAAACAGGCATTATTATGTTTAACGATGATCTTATGACTGTGATAAAACTGGTCCACTCACATTTTGTTTTATCAACCCCTTAAGGACATCACAAGACTAAGGAGAACATCGGTGGGGATGAGTGGGCTTGGCAGTGAGGCTTTTATCCTCTGAATTTTGGGTGATGGCTCCATTACTGCAATTTTATCTTAGTTGTAATAATATTTGCATGATCGTAGTTTTGATTATGCATAGCACTGCACTTTGTTGTATTTACTGTTATGTGAAACTTCTAACTGCTCTGATGTAATGTGATTAATAATGGGGTTAAACCCAAGATAATTTGTGTCCCTAAGTGGGAAGGATGATAAGTACTTATGTAGCAGCTTTGGATTTATTATTTCAATGAACATCTATTGGTTCAAATTCTTACACATCATAAATATCATACTCTGGCTTCGTCATTAAGTTGGCTTGTGACGTCATCTTCAGATGGGGTCATATAGTCAATTTAGTGTGGGCCAGCACATCATGACCTCGTAACTTGTGTTATTGGAGATGGAGTGTGTCCATTTGTTATCAGAGCATGTTTGGGGGAAACATACATTTACATCGTATGATGCCATTAATTATGCTAATTATTTAATGTCTACATGAAAAACTATACTGCCTAGGCGTGAACATACTCTTATTCCGGGGTTACAACCATTGACTGAGGCATTGGCCCAGCTCATTCCTAATGGTCGCACTCATGCAGAAATTATTGTGAGCCATGGTGCCTCTCTCTTGATGGTCTGGGTGCCAGAGAAGAAGTCAAGTCTTGGTTGGAGCATATGGATGATGTTCTTAAAGCTATGAGATGTCCAATGGACCAAAGAATGAGACTTTCTTCATGGTCAACAATGCTAAGAACTGGTGGAAGACGGAGCGTCTTAATTTTAGGCTAATGAGGTTTGGACTTGGGATTTCTTTAAGGAGAGGTTCAAGAATAGTTTTCTTAGCCCTGAATTTCAAGCAATCTGAAGGCGGGAATTTTTTGCTCTTGAGCAAGGTGATATGACTGTTGTCGACTATACGCAAGAATTCCGGCGTTTGGTTGAGTATTGTCCTGGTATTCATGATAACGCCGATGAAAAGAAGAAGTAGTTTATTTCTGGCCTCAACCCTGAGTTATGCACCTATGTCGTGGTCAATGACGGTGTTACCTATGAGACAGCTTTCCATATAGCTGAGCGGGTTGAACAAGTGATCAACAGAAAGAAGGATAAGCAGATAGCTAAGGGTAAACAAGCGAGCACTAGTGGTGGTGGAAAACACTCTAGAGGATTCAAGAGTAAGTTCAAGGCCAAGAATATCAAGGAAACATTGTCTATTGGTGAAATGAAGAGTAAAATAGCTTTTAAGAAGAAAAGTCAGCCTTCTAAGTCTACTAGCGGTGGATCCAATAATATTACACCTCATGCCAGTAAAGATTCAAGTAGTAGTAGCCGATTATTTGGCAGCTGATCTCAAGGTGGCTCTTTCTGTATGGATCTCCTACCCCTTTGCACTACTTGTTTCACATATCATGAGGGGTGAATGCAGAGCAGCTACGTAAGTTTGCTTTAATTATGGTCAACTTGGACATTATCGGATGAATTGCCCTAATTTGAAAACATTCGGGATATCTTATGGGATGACTCAGCCCAATCCATACGAATATCCTTTTATTCACCAATTCCCTTAATCTGTTATGCCTCTAGTTCCACAATCTACTCTGCGATTCATTCAGCAGAATACTTCTCAAGGGCAAACCAGTTGGGGGAGCCTGTGGTAGCCTAGTTCAGAGTAACCGGTAGGGTTATGGGAATCAGACTCAGAGATCACATGGCTGACGTACTTCTGGTGGTTCGGGAAGTACAGCGCAGAATCAAATGTTTATGGTGAATCGACAGCAAACAGATGAGGACCGTAGTGTGATTACTGGTACGTTGAATGCTTTTGGTTAACTTACTCAGGTTTTAATTGATTCGGGTGCTAATCATTCTTATTTATCTCCTCAATTTGCTAGTATGGCGAATGTTCAACCTACCCCTCTAGATTATGAATTTAGACTATCTATCCCTATGGGATAAACTATTCAAATTAATTGGGAGTTCAGAAATGGTCCAATCTTCGTGGGTGTTGTACTCATGGAAGCAGATCTTGTACCTCTGCATATGGTTGATTTTGACCTTATGTTGGGTATGAATTGGTTATCAATGCATCACGCCCATATTGATTGTTTTCGGAACTTGGTAGTCTTTCATTCTCCTAGAGGACCACTCGTGGAATTTCAGGGTGAACGAAGGATTTTGCCAAATAGTCTTATTTCTTGTCTTCAAGCTAAGAAGCTCATGTCCAAGGGATGTGCGGGATACATCGTTTATGTCACGGTGAAGGAGAAAAAAAGCCCATAATGCTGAAGATGTGCTTGTCGTGAACGAATATTTCGATGTATTTCTAGAGGATTTACCTAGATTACCCCTTGACTGGGAGATTGAATTCACCATTGATCTTTTGCCAGGTACCTAATCATATCTCTCTTACTTTGTATCGTATGGCACCAGCCGAGTTAAGAGAATTAAAGATCCAACTACAAGAACTTGTTGATAAAGGTTTTATCCAACCGAGTATCTCTCATTGGGGTGCTTCGATTCTGTTTATTAAGAAGAATGATGATAGTATGCGATTGTGCGTTAACTATCGTCAATTGAACAAGGTGACGATCAAGAATCGCTACCCTCTACCGAGGATAGATGATTTATTTGATCAACTCAAAGGGGCAAAAGTCTTTTCCAAGATTGATTTGAGATCGGGGTATCATCAATTGAAGATCTGAGCTAAGGATGTTCTTAAAACTGCATTTCGGACCTGGAATGGCCATTATGAATTTCTTGTCATGCCTTTCGGTCTGACGAATGCTCCTACAGCTTTCATTGACTTTGGGTTCTAACCCTAGACCTAACCCTAGGTTTTTTGATGTTCTAAATCACATGATGCCCTTTGTTTGTGCAAATTTGAAGCCTAAATGGTTGAATTGGACTATGTTCCATTAAAATGAGGATTTAAGCTTATCTTCGCTCATATTAATATTCACAGGGTTGATTGAGGATTGGAAGGACACATGCAAGGAGCCTATTTGCAAAGAACGCTCAGCTTACCTGTGAGTTGACCGCTTCAAAAAACTAAAACGTTTTTACGATATATGTATATATATATTTATATATATTTATATATATATATATTTATGCACTTAATATGTGGATGCATATTAATATGTTAGTCTCTGACAAGACTAGTGGTGATATTGATAATATCTTTAGATCATTCTTGATCTATTTTCACCACAGGGTCATCATGTGATGAGTCGTATAGCTATCTTCAGCCATAGATTTGTTTACAGGTTGTATTTGTCTTAGTGGATGCTAGGGTTGATGATTATTACCAGTATTGAGTTTAACTAGTTGATGATAGTATATTTCTTGCTTGCTATACTTATGTTAGTGGATGCTAGCATGCCTGATTGACGGAAGGTATGATATCTAGACTTGACTTGATGGTTTTTCATTGATATTGATTAATGAGAATTTACTATTATGATAATATTATATTATATAGTTTTTTGCTATATATGTTTTCAAAATTGAGGTTATTATGTTTTTTTTTTTTTTGAAGCAAGGATTCATTACCAAGGCATAAAGGCCAGCCAAGAATAAAGAAAGCCGCAGAAGGCTAACACAACTGGGAAACCAACAGACCATAACATAACAAGAGGCACAGGATTACACAAGACACTACCACAACTGGCGAACACGTCATCCCCAAAAAACAAGAACCTTAACTAACCAATCGGAGGACTAGGCAACCATCCTTGTTTAAAATTCTAACAAATGAAGATGGGGGCCTGTCTGCCCACATAAAGTTGCACATCTCCGGAGTAAAATTCTTTGCAACGAAGTTCGCCGCATAATTTACTGATCTTGGAATCCAAGACCAGGAGCAAGCTTGGAAAGTCTTCCCAACCACCCAGATACGATTTCAGATTGGGAAGATTTCCCAAACGCAGCTCAAAGAACTATCATGCAAACATGAAATAACCAGTTTTGAATCCGATTCTATCACCACTGGGGGATATTTAGACCCTTAGCCAGATGGCACCCCTCCAAAACTGCCAAAGACTCAGCCACTGCCACAGAAGAAGCTGGAACCTCCACCCTTTTGACCTCCAAACATCTACAACTCGAGTCTCGGACCACCAAGCCAACCCAAGCCGAAGAAGCACCCTACCTCCAACTCGCATCCACATTAATCTTCAACAAGGGACAAAGAGGACCACAAAGCTGCACGTTCTCAGTTGGGTAGAGGGACCAGAGTCCCTGGACTTAGCAATAGCAAAAGCCTCTCATGCGTTGGAAAGATTGAAAATGGTTTATGATGGAGATGGGGTACGGCTGTTGAACACCGCATCGCATATGGCTTTCCAAATAAACCAACAGGAGAAGGCCACCTGAGATAACTGTGATAAAACTGGTCCGCTCACGTTTTGTTTCATCGACCCCTTAAGGACGTAAGGAGACTAAGAAGAACATCAGTGGGGATGAGTGGGCTTGGCAGTTAGGCTTTCATCCTCTGGATTTTGGGTGATGGCTCCATTACTGCAATTTTATCTTAGTTGTAATAATATTTGCATGATCGTAATTTTGATTATGCATAGCACTATACTTTGTTGTATTTACTATTGTGCGAAACTTCTAACTGCTCTAATGTAATGTGATTAATAACGGGGTTAAACCTGAGATAATTTGTGTCCCTAAGTGGGGAGGATGATAAGTACTTATGTAGCAGCTTTGGTTTATTGTTTCAATGAACATCTTTTGGTTCAAATTCTTACACATCATAAATATCTTACTATGGCTTCGTCATTAAGTTGGCTTGTGATGTCATATTTGAATAGGGGTTATATAGTCAATTTAATATCTGCCAGCACATCACGACCTCGTAACTTGTGTTATTGGGGTTGAGGTGTGTCACCCAGCAAATGAGTTTGGACCGAGGCAATGACCGAAAGCAGAAGCCTAGCAAGTACACTTAGAGCAATGGCTTGGCGCAGTAGGAGCGGCATGACTCCAAGCGTGGCTCGGCTAGGCTCAGAGGTGGCTTCAGGCGCAACGCGATTTGGCGACACAGCTTTAGGCATAGTGCAGTTCGAGTTCAACGCAACTCACAATTAGCGTAAAACCCTAGTTTTTGCTTATATTTAGTTTTTTTCTTTGTACTCACACAATTCAAGGATATCTAATAACATAATAAAATAAATTTTTTGCATAGCAAAAATAACATAATAAAAAATGGCATATGCATGAACAATATGTATATTTGAGCAATTTATGCAGTATAGGAAATATATAAAACATAGATAAATTATTTTTGGGGGAGGGGGTTCATGCATCATGGTGAATATTTTCATGCTACAAGGCTTATAAAATATTGATTATGTGTTTTGGAAGAACCTGGATTGGATGGAAATGATGAAAGCCTTTAAATGTTAGTTGTAGAAGGTTCATCTCCAAAATCCAAAATTTCATCTCCAATGTGTTGTATTACAACCAACAAAAACCAGTGTTCTAAAAAACGCCCTAGGCGCTAGGCGCCTTGGAACCGAGGTGATTTTGTGCAAAACGGGTGGAAAAATCAGTTTGGCTCTAGGCGGCCCTAGGCAGTGCCTAGGCGTGCTAGGCGGTTGGGTGGTTTTTTTTTTTTTTTTTTTGAAATTTGAAATTTGTTTAAAGTCTAAGTTCTAATTATACCTTGAAATT
>JAOTRO020195884.1:0-10281 GCA_028566515.2 Pyracantha coccinea | reverse complement strand
TTCACTATACCTTTAAAAAGGGCTTTTCGTTAAAAGAGAAGTTTTTTTGGACTTTTCGTTAGTTTTCCTTTTTTTAAAAGCACTAGGGTTTCACCATCACCTAGCAATCCTATGAATTTTTGCCAATTGCTTATGATCTAAAATGCCAATTTGAATGTTAGGCTTTCCTAATTTATATTCTACTTGGAACCTCCAATACAGAACGTATATCTAACATGCAATCTGTCCGGACGTTCGGATCAAATATGAACATGAGAGACACATTATGTTTTGTGAAAACCCTTGGAAAAACCATGCAACTGTTAAGACGTGGTGTTCATCTTAAGTGAAATTACAATTATTAATCACAAGAAGCTAGTGTCAATTTCAAGGAACATTCCGACCTAAATTGCATCAAATTACTTTTCTAAAGATCCTAATGGTGATCAAGCGTTAAGACAATTAGATAGTTTAAAACAGTGATCAATAATTCAAAGCATGCATGCAATCAATCATAAGCAATTAAATAAAAATTACATGTTCATGCTAAGGCCTAAGGGTTTTGCCCTAGCAAAAGAAATTAGTTACTCATATTCATAATTAAAATCATAGAAAATATTATTATGAAGAAAAGGAATGAAAACACCTTAAAGTAAAAATCTGAAATCCTTCAAGAACCCTAGCCAATTTCTCTTTGTCTCCATGTCGCATAAAAGAGAATGTCTATAAACTAGGGCCAGCCAAACCTTTTAAATCCCATCTAAAATCCATTGCACAATCCTAAAAGCCTAGTCTTTTATTCCAACTAGGAGACTAAATAACAATAAAATAACTTAAAAAATAAAGTCCTAATTAAATTAGGAGAATCTGCACAGAAACTGTCCAGCCATGTTTTAGCCTCAAACATCCTCCAAATCCGGCCCATAATAGCTTGTTTTGAAGATCAAATGTGCGGAACACTTCTCTAGAAGGCCATGAACCCATTAGAGGTCATCTTGGGCTCCAAAAACGCAATTCAAGCCCAAAACATCGCTATTCCAGTACCGCGCACTGCTCTTTTATTCTATCGCCAGAAAATCACTGGTTGGTAGAAATATTCTAAATTTTGACACGATCAAGCTAACTGACTCACGAATGTCCTTCAACTAGAATTACTTTAAAATTCATCCATTTGATTATGTTTTGCTCTCGAGGAAGTTGAAAGTCCTATATTGGAAATACAATTCAAAGTATTAAAATTCTTCCAAAATAATAGCCAAAATATACTAAGAATAAGGTTAAATATATAATATAAAATCTACTCATGATCCAGCATGAAAATACACAATGATCAAAACCATACAAGGACAAGGGAAACCAATTCCCACATCGGAAACTGGTCAAGTCATTACACCAGAGCTAACTCAACTTTTCGAGAGCCTGATCAAGTCATTACACTGGAGCTGACGCAACTTTTCGAGAGCCCGACCATCATTTAGGTAAGGCCCAAGACGTGTTGAAAGAGTAGCCTGCTCTGATACTATGAAAAAAGTTAGGGTCATAACATCAATTGACAATATAAGGAGTAGCCCAACCACTTGTAAGCCCTTGCAAAATTTTTCCTTCACCGATGTGGGACTTTGCATGTGTTGAGAATGAAATCCACATGGGAGAGGGACCTTACATGGGCTTATAAATAAGTTGAGCTCTTCCCATATTGCCAATTGGCTTTATGGTAGAACCTTAACTTTTTCATTTATCATAGCAGGTTGGCTCATGTGTGAAGCCCAATGGCCACACGTGCTCAACGTCACCAAATCGTGTTGTCCATGTGTTTGGCTTGAAAATTCGTCATATGTGAGGGGGAGTGTGAGGATGTGAAGGAAAAGAGTCTCACATTGGTGAAAGGAAAAACCTTGCAAGAGCTTATAAGAGGTTGGCTACTCCCATATTACCAATTGGTGTTATGATGTAGGATGTCTCACGTGTGAAGCCAAAAGGCCACATGTGCTCCACGTCACACCATTGTATTGTCCGTGTGTTAAGCTTGAAAATTTGCCACTATGAGGGGGCTTGTTGAGAATGAATCCCACATTGGAGGGACCTTGCATGGACTTATAAGTAAGTTGAGTTACTCCTCATATTGCCAATTAATTTTATGGTAGAACCTCAACTTTCTTTATATAATTGCTAAGATGAATTGATTTCAGTTTTGAATGAAGGAAAAAAATTAGGGTTTTATCAAAGAAAGATAATTGTGGAAGAAAAGAGGTGGGTGTCTAGGATCACTAGTTCAGGATTGGGAAGAGTGTATATGTCGAAGAACAAAACATTCAAACAGAAATATCAAAATATTCAAGGATTATACATGGTATCAGAATGACCGATCCTAGGTCATTTCTTAGCGCTTACTTGTTTTATTGAATTCACGTTGAAACTCTAATTTTATCCTCTGATCTCCAAAACTGTCTCAAAATTTTAAGTTCCTAAATCACAAACTCATATATCCTTCACTTAAATTTCTTGGGTACTCAAAATCATTCAAATCCTTCAATGAATTCGCTGCGACTCAAGACATCATCCTTCAATAAATTCCCACATAATTTAAGGATGAAATGACCGAAAACGGAATGCAGATATAATGAATTAGCTAGAGAGAGAGAGTTCTCCCCAGCAGCAGTGGAGGGGTGCCACTTACATTAGATATCACAACACTTGCAGTGTTAATTTGTCCTGAGTCAAATGTCATGCAATTGGTCTTCCCAAATCAATAATCCACATACTACAAGGTGTACGCTTCACAATCATTGATGCTCTGCACTGCATTATACATTTTGGTCAAACAATTGTATGTTTTAGGACATCCTCACAAAAAGTTAATTGGTTATGGAACTAGTAGGGCAAGCAAGATCTACTACTTGGACTCGGTACCAAGAGTTAACAAACAGATTTAAGGCTAATGGAGATAAAACAGAGAAGCGGATAGGTGATATTTAGTCATAAAATAATAGACTACAGGCATGCATCTTTAGATATCCTACGAAGTTATTTCGTTGTTTATTATCATCATGAAATCTAATTTTACCTATGACATTTGTAAATGGTGAAAAAATTCATTGTCTTCCATTTCCCTTAAGCATGACCAGAATACTATAAATTCATTTGTGGTTTTTCACTCAGATGATAACTACCGTTGTATTACATATATATAACATATATTGTAGCATGATGGTGATGTGGGTACCCTTTGTAATTTGACGCGTCAAAGATTTCGCCATAATTCATACAGCAGATGCGGCCACTAAAAAGCACAGCTTGGAACATAGCTCAAACAAAAATTAAAAAATTAATCATCTAATAGTAACAAGTTATTTTTTGTTTATAAAATTTATATTGTACTTTTCAAATCTGCAGTCTTTCTATACCATTCGGCAATGCCGTCCCCAGCCGGACCCAGTTGTATTTTTCATAACCCTACTATAAATTGGCAGCATTTCAACTCATTTTTGGCAACCAAATCAATTCAGCTCAGCTTCTCCAAAACAACCACATTCATAGAAGAAAAGCCGACTCACTAAATTTTTGTTGCAATGGCCTCTTCCCATCTATTTATCCTTGTCACTCTTGCAATTGTTGCCCCTTGTATTTTGGCCACAGATTTTGTTGTTGGCGACGACAAAGGTTGGACCATTAATTTTGATTACCAAACTTGGGCACAAGGAAAACAGTTCTATGTTGGCGACAAACTTGGTAATTAAATATAAAATCCCTGCACATACTTGCATTCATTTCCTTCCTTTTTTTATTTGTATATATATGGGAACTAGTTCAGATTTTTGTGATTTGTTCCACGCAGTTTTTAAGTATCCCAAAGGAGTCCACAACGTGCACAAAGTGAATGGCACTGGCTTTCAGCAATGTGCAGCTCCATTAGACAGTGTGCCATTGACTAGTGGAAACGACGTGGTCACCCTTGCAACCCCGGGAAGAAAATGGTACATTTGCGGTGTTGGTCAGCATTGTAAAGCGGGGAATCAGAAGCTTCTTATAACTGCGATGTCATCATCTGCTCCTAGCCCAAGTCCCAGTTATACTGCCTCAAGCCCTAGCACCTCAATCCCCTACACCTCTGCAGCATTAAGTGTTGGAACGAGACATGGTTATATTTGGCCTTCTTCTGATGTTGACGGCTTAAATATTTCAGTAGATTGTATCCGTCGTCATTGTTTTTTGTCATTTGACTAATTCTTTCCTTTTAATTCTTGCCATTAGTGATTCTTTCATGGTTTTAATAAACAGTTCTGGTTTGCTATGAAATTAGTTTGATAATATTGTACAAACATTTATAAGGAATAATATTCATGCACATTATTTGTGAGATGCTGCTATTTGATCCCACCCTTTTGTTCTATTTTTTTACCCGCCTTAGGATAAAACTATACATCGACAAGCATTTTTCTCACCGAATTTCATTTTTTTCACATTTTCTATTTTGAAAACATGATCTTTAGCGGATACAGATAGATGAACCGTTCACATTGTTGATATCACGTTTAGATTTTTACGGTTAGCGAAAATATTGCTTCGAGTTTATAAATTCTCTATAAACTATATCACATCGACTCATATTTGAGTTAACCTTAAACATAATAACATGATATCAGCGACCCAAACCTTTCATTTTCTGCATCAGCTAAAAGATCATGTTTTCAAAAAAGAAAACCTAAATGTAAAATTTGGTTAGATGAATATAGCATAAACGACAATCGACACTTAAATATAATCTAGAGTTTGTAGATTATGGTGTCGAATGTCGGAGTTTATTCCTTCACGAAAGTTGTAAAGCTTGTCATTACAAGTGATTGTATATATTCTTTTTACATTTTCACACTTCTACATTATTATGATGAATTTTTATTAATTTTGCACTCTAACTATAAACACTATTCATGAGGGTTTGGAGGGTTTTAAAAATGTAAATGACGATAAAGCTAACACACTAAATTTTGCACTCTAACAATAAAGCTAACTCACGAAATTTTTGTTGCAATGGCCTCTTCCCATCTATTTATCGTTGTCACTCTAGCAATTGTTGCTGCTTGTATTTTAGCCACGGATTTTGTTGTTGGTGACTAACAAAGGTTGGACTATTAATTTTGATTACCAAACTTGGGCACAAGGAAAGCAGTTCTATACAGGCCACAAACTTGGTAATTAAATATAAAATCCCTACATAAACTTGCATTATGTTTCTTCTTTCTTTTTATCTTTGTATATGGGAACTAGTTAAAAGATTTTTGTGATTCATGCAGTTTTTAAGTATCCAAAATGAGTCCACAACATGTATAAACTGAATGGCACTGGCTTTCAGCAATGTGAACTCCATTAGACAGTGTGCCATTGACTAGTGGAAATGACGTAGTCACCCTTGCAACCCTTGGAAGAAAATGGTGTAAAGGTATAAAAGCACATGATCAATCCAATGGTTGATGTGCTGCCATGTGTCAATAGATTAAGATGGTAAGTTTGTTAAGTTTGTTATGAGTTTGCTTAGTCTGTAAAGAAAGTGTATAGTATATATGAAGAGATAGTTTGTAAGGATTCTATGTGGAAAATAATACAGAAGAATTGTTCTCTCATATTCTCTCTAAATTATGCAATCTCTTTCTCTCTCTAAGTGTGAAATCTCCATTGTTAAAGCTTCAAGCTTATCTTCTTACATGGTATCCTTGCCGGGAATGGACCACATTTCTCTATCCTGATCAAGTGTTGCTTCCGCTATCCTCGATCTTCTTTATGTCTGTGGTATGAAATCTTCTTTCTTGAATCTTTTCTGATATGGCGAATTATGATCTACAAATTAATTGCATTTCTTGCACGCAAACTGTTAGATTATATGTATGAATGACTTTCTCTCTCTGAATCTGCCAATTTCTTCCTCAAAAAGTCTGAATATTATTCTTGAAAAGTGATATGCATATAATCACAAACCCTAATTTCTCAATTTCTTCAAGATCTCTCCTTTTTCTACAAGAATTTAGACAGTATGGTGACTGCTGCACAATTATAGATAGTTCAGTCTCTAATTACGAACTTGATTCTTAATGTTTTGGTCTCTGTGACGGTGAAATTAGATGATACAAACTACTTGGTTTGGCATTATCAAATGCAATTGCTTCTTGAAAGTCACGGAATTCTTGGCTTTGTGGATGGAACACATCAATGTCCAACTCGTTTTGTTGAAGATTTAGATGTTGAAGGTGTTGAATCTGAAGCGTACCAAATCTGGAAAATGCTCGACATAGCTTTCATGCAGCTTCTTATTGCTACTCTCTCTACTACTGCAATGTCCTGTATCATTGGTTGTTTCAATTCTAATGAAATTTGGACAAATCTCATGGACAGATTCTAAACAATTACCAAAGCCAATATTTTTCAACTAAAGACCTAGTTGCAGAATATCAAGAAAGGGTAAGAGACTGTTTCTCAGTACTTACAGAGAATTAAAGATGCTCGAGATCATCTCTCAGCAACTGGAGTATTTGAAGAAAATGATATTGTCATCCTTGCATTGAAGGGGTTACCTGCTAAGTATAACACATTTCGTACAGTGATAAAGGGGTAGAGAGAATGTTATATCTCTCAAGGACTTTCAAGCTCAAATACTTGCTGAAGAAACAATTGTTGAGCATGCTCAAGTTTCTGAATCCTTCACTACTACTATGATATCACAAGATAATGTGTCCAAAGGAAAGGCATTGGTGCTTGATGAAGGGCCTTCTAATCCTACAAAAACTCAGTATCATCATGGTAGTTCATTTGGAGGTTCTAACAATTCTGAAGGATCTTACAATTTTGGAGGATCTTATAATTCTTTTAACCATAACAACAACTCTGGTGGCTATAGACGCAAAATTCCAGAGGAAGAGCAAGAGACAGAAACCACTTTGATAATAATTTATGATTCTCTAGTCACAATCCTAATAATAGTCCTGGCATCCTAGGCCCTGCAAGACCATATGTTTCTACCTATCCTGAGCACAACAATGACATGCATGTGTGCCAAATTTTTAACAAAAGAGGCCATATTACCACTGACTGCTTCCAGACGCATTCTTCTACCACTGTTTCACCATCTTCAGTGCAATGCCAAATTTGTTGGAAGTTTGGTCATTCTGCAATGCAATGTTATCACCAAGCTAATTTCTTATACCAAGGAAGACTTCCACCATCCTCCATTACTGCAATGCATGCCAACCATTAGCCATTTGCCCCTTAAGAGCAATTCTAGGTAGCTGACACTGGTGCTACATCCCACATGACATCTAATCTGTCCAACCTCAATCTTGCAACTCCATTTACTAGCACTGAAACAATTACCACTACAAGTGGTGCAGGTTTGCAAATATCTCACACAAGCTTGTGGCACAACAGATTAGGACATCCCTCTAACACTGTTGTTTCTCAAATGTTGCATCAATCTCAAGTCCCATTTTCTGTTGATCAATCGAAACATGTATGTATATCTTGTTTGTAAGGAAAGTTTACTAAACTTTCTTTTTCATATAATGCAAATAAAACTGTATAACCTTTAGAAATCATACACAGTGATGTGTGGGGACCATCACCTATTTTGTCCATTGAGGGTTTTAAATACTATGTACTCTTCATAGATAAATGTACTAGGGTTACTTGGATATTTCCTTTAATGAATAAAAGTGAGATGTTTCATAGCTTTGTGCATTTTCATTCCTTTATACAAACTCAATTCTCCACTGCAATTAAGGTTTTTAAAAGTGATGGTGGTGGTGAATACACCAGCAACAAATTCATACATTTTTTACTAGATAAAGGCATATTGCATCACAAGTCTTGTCCTCATACACTTGAGCAGAATGGCTTTGCTGAGAGAAAGCATAGGCACATTGTTGAAACTGCTCTCACTCTTCTTCAAACAGCTCATTTGCCTTCACAGTTTTGGTTCCATGCCTGTGTAATTTCTGTTTATTTAATAAATATAATGCCATGCCAAACTTTATCCAAGAAGTCTCCGTATACTTGTTTGTTTCAGAAAACACCAGTGTTAACACATTTAAAGGTCTTTGGATGTAGTTGTTTTCCACTATTGATACACTACAATACTTCCAAGCTTCAGTCCAAAATTGCATAGTGCATATTTTTGGGATATGCTGGTCAATATAAGGGGTATATGACATGCCCAACCCTGATATTCCCCGAACACTAGGGTAGGTACGTGCTGGCTGACACCCGAAGGTGATGAAGCCATATTAGGATGCATGAGAAATAATAACTATAAACAATACTTATAAATTTAAATACAATGATTACGCAACTTAGGACCTTTTTCAGAGCATACAACTAACTAGAACACTAAAAAGAAATAATTTAAAATTGAATGAGCAAAGGAATGGGTCCTACACTGAGAGGAGCCCTCACGCCAGGACTGTATGCCTTGATTCTAAATCCTGAGGGGGCGCAAAAAAAAACATGAATGGACCAAGTTGACATATATATATATATATAATACTGAAACAGTTATCAACAGACAAACCCCCAAAGTTTCATGAAAACTCATAGCATAATATGTAGTAGGTCTTCATAAAACTTTGGGGGTTAGTATCTTGATAACTGTTTCAGTATTGTATGTATATATATATATATATATATATATATCTACTTGGTCCATTCATGTTTGTTTTGCGCCCTTTCAGGATTTAGAATTGAGGCGTACAATCCCGGCGTCAGGGCACTTCCGCATCAGCATCTTCGAGTCATTTGGGAGTCGGCCAGCATGTACCTACCCTGGTGTTTGGGGAATATCAAGGTCGGGTGTGTCAGTTTGGTATCAGAGAGTGGTTGTTCAGAGCATACTTAAGATATTTTGTTACTGTAGTAGTGTATTGGTCATGACATCATTTGGATGTCACGACTTCCAGATTTGTTATTTTTCGGCACGATTTTGCAACCTTCATTTTGCATGAATAGTCACATCTTATGGAAGAAGAAATTCGTGTCGGGATTGTGCCTCATCAATGATGTGAATTAGAAATCTTCGTTAGAGGAAGTTTGGTTATGAAGATTCGAATTGGTCATGCCACTCTACAACAAGCATTCACTAGGAATGGCAGACAGAGTCACATTTATGTGGAAACTACTCGAAACATTCGAAGTGCGTGTTGGAGAAAGCGAGTAAGCGCTAGTTGTTATGACGTTTAGTAAGTGGTAGTTGGTGGGATCGAATCAATGTTCTCGGACTCCTTCCCGCTGAGGAAGTTCGTGTGGATCCTTAGAACAATTCCCGGTGATTGTTCTACCATTAACCTTCTTGCTTACTCCAAGGACGAAGTCAAATTCCCTAACCATTGACTGTTAACTTTACACAAAAATTCTTTGAGCTTTGACTTCGTTTAGTTTATATACTTTTCTTGGGAGACTGCTCGGTAGCAAACACTATTCTTATCAATTTCCGAAAAGGGTTGCGACCGTTGGAAATCGAAAATCCTCACAAGGAGCTGTGAAATACGAACTATCTTTGGACTTATTTTGACCCTCAAATTCTTGGGTACTACCACTTTCATTCATGTTTAGATCACTTGATTTGGTTGACGAAAAAGTTATGGGCGTTTGAAGTGTGCCCAAAAAACTGGCCAACCCATTGGCCTGAAACCGGGTCACCTCAACCCAAACCCTGAAACCCATATATGTGACCCTTTGAACCTAGCCCAAAATCCGGTAGCCCAACCTAGATCCTTTGGGCCATGGAACTTGGCCCTTTGGCCGAGCCCAAAGCCCAAAATCCTTTAGCCCAAGACCTAAAACCCTTTGAACCCTTAGGCCCAAACCCTCAGAAGCCCAGGCTCAAACCTGTTTGACCCGAACCCCGTTGACCCGACCTGTTGACTTTCGGTCAACGTTGACAGTTAACCGTTGACCCGTCAGCGTTGACTTTTTGTTAGCTTTTTTCGGGTTTCATCCAGGACCCCTCATAGGCTAATTTTGACGTCCTGAATCTGTTTCCGACGTTTGTTTTTCCCAAATTCAATCGTTTTAATAGAGTTTTATTAATTGGACCCTTTGTGTGCTTATGGGCAATTATTTGTGGTGTTTCCGTCTTCGTTAGTTTGCGTGGCTCTTCGGCGGTGAAGTATCTGTGAGTGGACCCCTTCTAAAATGCATGTTTTAATAGTAGAAATGCATACATGAAAAACATGATTTAGTGGTAACATTTTATAAGTAAATTGGATTTACATTATATGATTATCATGCTTTAATGAGAATATTTTGGAATACCATACTTTATCG
>JAOTRO020195873.1:0-10281 GCA_028566515.2 Pyracantha coccinea | reverse complement strand
GTCCGCATTATTGCCCCTATGTCGTGCGTGTTGTGCACATTTTTGTGACCTATGTGTGACCTTAGCATACTTGATTCACTCATTCAACATATATGTGACTATAGCAGACTTGATCTACCTTCAAGGCCCTCTGGTATTTTTCTTCCTTGTGAAAAAAAAACATTTATGGTAAAAAACCAACATACAATTCTATCAAAAAATTGGTAGATCCTTCCTAAAATATAACATTTCCCATAACCTGCAAACAACTATATTCATACATATCTATCCAACCAATATTTTCAACAATTAACAGTGGTAATGCGGGGAAGGATGATGGTGGTGGTGTTAGGTGGTAGTAGTGACGAGGTGGAGTTAATGGTGGAAGCATGGTATGAGGTGGTGGGGAGGATGATTGTGGTGATGGTAGTAGATGTGGTGGGAATTTATAATAAAAAAGAGGAATAAAATAAAATAAAACCTATCGAAATCTTGAGGGGAGAAATATGATTTGTCATTGCATAAAATGCACTATAAAGTCACTCAAATCCGATAAAATCCTTCACC
The DNA here is from genome assembly GCA_028566515.2 of Pyracantha coccinea. Lineage (NCBI taxonomy): Eukaryota > Viridiplantae > Streptophyta > Magnoliopsida > Rosales > Rosaceae > Pyracantha > Pyracantha coccinea. The sequence continues at coordinate 9,735 of JAOTRO020195873.1, read as the reverse complement.
TTTCAAATCACTTTAAATTCAATTGATTTTTCAATGGCCCAAAACTTTTGAGAAAGTCGCCTTAGCATTTCTCAATTGATTAAATACAGCTTGATTTCTATGGAGTTCTATAAACTCATTTACAATTATGATTGAATACCAATAAACTTTCATTAAATTCTTTAAAATCTTAGTTGAATACCTTAAAATTTTTTAAACTCCTTTAAAACCTCTCAAAACCCAAATCGAATACACCTATACTAAAAGCCATACGCATTTGGAGAAATATGTGTTTTATACATAATTTCTTGGCAAATTAAGATTCTAAATGATTCTTGTATCAAAATTTCCAAATTCATATACGTATTAACTTGAACAACTGATTTAATATATGTAATGTATACATAGGGAAAGCTACATGAGGGCGATGAGGGGCGGCCACCCCTCCCTTCGCTAAAAAAGATGCCTAAGAGCGCTGGTTCCGCCCCAATGCTTAAATCCTCCTTCAAATATTCCAGGTAATCCTCCTTTGAATATTCCGGATAGTCATTCGAGTATTCCGGGTAGTTCCCAGCAAAGTGAGGTCACTGAGTTGGATGAAATATTGGCTAATCTTCCTGTTGACCCTGGACATAGACGTTGAATTCTTGATTATCCACCTAAATATCGTTAAGCAATTCGTAGACACTATCTCCAAAAATGATCATTGTCAACCTAAAGATCACATCATGCAAAGAAAAGCTAGCGACAATCGATGTTTTGTCACCCGTTGGTTTGATATTTTTGAGTTGTTCGAGTATAGTATAGTAAAAGATGCCGCATTTTGCTGTTATTGCTATCTTTTCAAATGCGATTTTGATAAGGGGGATATGCACGAAGTGATGGCTTGACTAAGAGGGTTTATAAATTGGAAGAAAGGACTCGAAATTTTTTGAGATCATCAAGGAGGTGTTAGAAGTCTTCATAATAAAGCTTTACAACAAGCCAGAGATTTGATGACGCAAAAGTAACATATTTGACATTTGTGATTAAGCAAACCGATGAAGCCCACATTAATTATCACACTTAAATAAGTGGAGCACCTGATTGCACAAGATGGTTGTTGCGACAATGTATGCTGTTTCGTAGCCATGATGAATCGTTGAAATCAAGCTATAGGGATAATTATGTGGAGCTTATGCAATATCTTGCTTGAGAATGCTTCCACAAATCTCAAGTATACTTCTTCTAGTATTCAAAATGATCTTATTAATGCTTGTGTTGTTGAAACTATTGTTGCAATCATTAAAGATATGAAAGGTGCATTTTTTTCTCTTTGGTTGATGGATCACGTGATGTTTCAATTAAAGAGCAAATGGCAGTGGTATTGCGTTATATGAATAAAAGAGGAAAAGTAATTGAAAGGTTTTTGGGTGTTCAACATATATTTTCTACAAGTAGTAGGTCGCTTGAAGAGGTCATCGAGAGATTGTTTGCTACAACAAATTTGAGTATGTCCAAGTTACGGGGACAAGGCTATGATTGAGCTAGTAATATGAGAGGTGAGCTAAATAGCCTTAAAACAAAGATTTTGAACAAGTATCCTCAAGCTTTTTATGTTCATTGTTTGCACACCAACTTCAACTACCTTTGTAACGGTTGCAAATGGAGGTAAGGATGTTGCTAAATTTTTTTTTTCAACAATGCTAGTAGTTTGGTCAATAATATTGGATCATCATGTAAGCGTCGTGATGCATTTAGAGAGAAATAACAAGAACAAATTAAGAAAGCTCTTGATAGTAGTGATCTTGAAACCAGTAAAGGGTTGAATCAAGAGAGTAGTCTTATGCATCCTTGTGATATAGTGGAACTCACATTATGATACAATAGTTAGTATTATTATTATGTTTGAAGCCGTGGTGGAGATGCTTGAATGGATTACAGGTGACGGCAACCAAGACAATTTCATAAAGAAAATAAGTTATTTAGAGACATACAAACTTTTGATTTTGTTTTTCACAACTTTTTTTGTGAGACTTATATTGGGAATTACAAATGAGTTATCACAAATATTACAAAAGAAAAATCAAGATATTTTGAGTGCGATGTCGTTAGTGGAAGTATGCAAGTAAAGACTACAATCCTTGAGAGATGACTTTGAGGACTTGTTTAATGATGTACAAAAGTTTTGTGAGGAACATTATATTATTGTTCCTAACATGGAGGATTTGCATCTTGTACCTGGAAAATCAAGAGGTAAAGCTCCAAGACTCACAAACTTCCATTACAATCATGTGGACCTCTATTTTCAAGTCCTTGATATGCAACTAAGGGAGTTGAATGACTCTTCAATGAGTTAAACACCGAGTTGCTTCTTTGTATGACATATTTGAGTCTGGTGAATAATTTTGCATCTTTTGACAAAGAAAAAATTGTTCGTTTAACCCAACTTTATCCTCAAGATTTTGATCATATGGACCTCATGAATCTTCCAATTCAACTTGGCAATTACATTCATAATATGAAGATGTATAGTGAATTTTCATTATCGAGAGAAATTAGTGATCTTGCAACTTTATCGTCAAGGTTTTGGTGTTACAGGTTGCAACCGCTTCGATAGATAGAGCTTTTTCCAGTGTTCCAAAAATCGGCCTAGGCGGTGGCCAACCGCCGGGATTAATGGAAAATCGGGACACAGATTAGGCGGGCGCCGAGGCGGCCTAGGCGGGCAACTGTGTGGCCTAGGCGGTCTGAGAATTTCAATTTTTTCTATGTTCGAACTTGAGAAATGATGAATGCTTCTGGTCTGTGTTTTGGTTTTTTAGTTTCTAGACTTCAACTTCTGTGTTCTTGCGAAGAGGAAGAAGATGAGAGAAAATTTGTTTTTGTCCATTCAAGTTTGGACAGCCTATCAATTCATACATAGCTTAAAGTAAAATGGCTGTCAGTTCATCCATGCCATGAATTTTTTTCTCATAAAAAAAAGCATAGCTTGTCAGCCTATCAATTGATAGCATCTAATTGCTATTGATTTTTTTGACTTGTTAGATACCCATTTTATTATTATTTTTACTATCTTATTCAGGGATTTCATACAAGTATAATTTTTTGTAAGTGTCAGTATACACTTATTTACCAGATATACATGAAATTTACCTCAATCCGCCTAGACCGCCTAGGCGTCTAGGCACTAGGCGCCAGTCCACCGCCTAACTAGCGCCTAGCGTTTTTCGGAACCTTGGCTTTTTCTATTAGGAAAATTATGAAAACACGATTGCTTAACAAAATAAAGACCAATGGTTGAGTAATAGTATGATTGTTTATCCTGGTTTCACCAATGAATGTACATACTTTTTAAACAAAAGATGGTTGCAGTGATGTGATTTAACAACTATTTCGTTTTTAAATTTCAGTTATTATTTTCACTTTGATTTTGTTGGGCCAAGAAGATAACACAGCATGCGCAACCCATTAAACAGGCAAGAATACATTTTTCGACGTCGGCCTTTCCCCTCTCATCTCCATTCCTTCAATCAAATTCCAGTTGCGATCGAATTTGTTGGTTTAGGTTTCCGAAAGAGAAAACGAAGAAGAAGCAGAAGCAGTTTGCGAAATGGCGGCGGAAGCGGCATCGTCTCACGTTCCGCCGCTTCCTCTCTTCGTCTCCGCGCCGGCATGGGCCTTCCCGTCGGCAAGCATATTGTCCCCGACAGGCCCCTTCCCGTAAATGACGAGCTCGTCTGGGACAACGGCACGCCGTTTCCCGAACCCTGCATCGATCGAATCGCCGACACCGTAGGAAAGTACGAAGCTTTGGCTTGGCTCTGAGGGGGTTTGAGCTGCTTTGCTGGTCTGGGTTTGTTGGCAGTGTGGAACGACAAGGCGTCCAAGATCCCATTTGCCCCAAAAGTGTACCCCTACGACAACTTGCGAATGGAGCTCGGCGGAGAACTGTAGGTACATCCAGCGGTTGGTTTCTGACTGTTCATTGTGTGGTTGTTGTTATGCTTTTATTGATTTCTGTGTTTGATATGGTGGTTCTAAATAATGCTCTGTCGCTCATGCTCAGATAATTGGTCCATTTTCGGCACTGTGATCTTCAAACAAATTGCGTTTCTTGTTAGTTTGAATTTCACTTTTTTTTTTTTTGAGAAGAAGTTTGAATTTCACTTTAAGATGCAATTTTTCTAGTTTTTTCTCAGATTTAGGTCATAAAGGTATTGTATTATTTACAATGGATAACTGTTTGCAGAATAATAATACTTTTGAGTAATGTAGCACTAACAAACTAAGCTGAAACCTGGAACTTGGTCTCAAGAGTCAGTTTGAAGTTTGTTTCGGTTTGGCTTGTCAAGAATTCAGAGTCGGGTCTGCGGTTCACAACTAATCCCACCGATTTCCTCCCAACTTAACCATCTGCGCAGCCCGGCAGGTGTTGGATTTTTTCACACATGGCCTCATTGATGTGAGTAGTGGAACCATTTATTTATGAGTGGTGATCTACTTTGTCGAGTTTCCGATGTGGGATTGCATTGTTCTACATGGCATGGTATTTTTTGAGAGTAGAGCATATGTCGGAATGATGCATCTTTGATTTGATTCCGAAGTTGTGTTTGAAGGGTCATCCTGTGTCTTTGCTTATGTTTCTGAGGATATAATGACAGTGGAGTTGAGGGCTGATTCATGTTGAGTTTGCTTTTGTACGAAAGGATTGTCATTTCTGAAATGGAGGCTGTAACCTTGAAATACTTTATGGATTCTTCACTTGTCGGAGTGTAAATACGTAGTTAATTGGTCTATAGTTGTTTGAAAAATGTCAATTGACTTGGACAATTGAGTTAATTGGTGTAGATGTTCTTTCGCATAGCTGATTGAACAGATGTGGATGAAGCAAAAGCAATACAACATAAGCAATAGTTTGGTAGAAATTAAACAGAAAAACCTCAATCGATAGTTTAGCATGACTTAGCTCGATATGCACCTTGTATCGCTTGTACTAATCGATGGATGTAAACATGTTCGAGTGGTCTGCAATCCAGTCTAAACGTAAAGAAAAAACTCATCCCAGATAATACAGAATTTCCAAGACACACAAGATCATTCTTGCAATGCTTGGATTGATTAATAACGGGTATTGAAAGTTTGTTAATCTTCCCACATCTTTTAGATCAAATAACGATTGTCGAAATTATGTTCGAAAAGAAGTTTAACTGATACATTGTCAATCATAATAATGCATTTATATTTTCAAACTTGTATGTTTCGTACGTCGGAGGTGTCGACCTCAAAGTTGGCCAGTCAGTAGGCAATGTAACATAGGACAAGTGCACAACTACTCTACTTGTAGTTGAAAAACAATACAAACTTGTAATCAAATAACGCTAGAGATTTACGAGGGAAACCTAACTTTATTGATAAAAAAAAAAAAAAAAACTGAAAGATTACAAGCATTGAGAAAAGAAACGGAAACATTCTCTTTACACAGATGAGGTCTCAACATTGAACATCCTCATGCTTTTAGCCACTAGCTTTGACCAATGTAGTGAAACTGAACCTGACGATTGGCTTGCTCTGCGCCACAGGTGGTAAAGGGGTTCCGTTTGAGGATGGCGCCACGAATTCATCCACGAGTTCCTCTATGCCCCCATCACATGAATCATTAGAAGGAGCTGCTCCATCGCTAGAGTTCATTGGTGTTCCAACTGAAGCACCCTCTTTTGTAGCCATAATCTTCTTCACCAATGCCAGCTCCTCTGCTACTTCAGAATTTGATATACTGGCAGCAGCAGGTAGGCTATCGATCGGTGGATTGCACCTTGACGAAGCTTCAGTCTGATCACTCTGATAAGGAATATCTCTTGGGCTTTCTGTCTTTCTGAAGTTATTATTGTTTGCATCCACACTGTCACATATTATGGAACATGAACTGACATTGCTGCTGATACAAGGGCTAGCCTCACAAAATTCTTCACCGCAGCGACGTAAAGACTTGGCATGCCTTGAGTCAATCTCTACATTGTTATCCACCCGCTTTCTCTTCTGCCCACCATCTGATCCATCTAAATCAGTTTTGCCTTCACAGAATTTATGCGGTTCAGATGCTCCAGAAACATTTGGTTCTGAACCCTGCCTTCTCCCCCAAGTTACTTTCGATGGGCGCAAGGGTCGAACCCCACCAGGAAATACAAAATTAGGAATGCTCCTGCGGTTTACATGGGATACACGGATCTCCATTCCATGTTTCCGGAATGTGTAACGGTTAACATCAGCTTGCTTAAACTCCTCAATTGTTCTTCTTATGTCAAAGTACCTTTGGCCATCATCGGCAGGAACTCCTTGACATCGTTGTAGGCCCATGAAGAAAGAGCTACGAAAACCTCTTGATCTGTCTGAAAAATCCCCTGGATGTGGGTGACACTGCAACTTGCCGCAAGTGTGCCTCTCAATCTTCAGCATTAGTTGACGGATACGGGACTCAACCCAGCCATTCCATGCTCTAAAGTCAACATCATTTTCTGCAGTGATGTCTATCTGTAAATAATTCTTATACGCTTCAAAGAAAGCATAGGACTCAAAAAGGGTATCCCAATCCGCCTCGTTTGCTTCCATAGCCTTGCAAATTTCATTTCCCCTCTGAAACTCATCTAGCAGGATCCGCTTTGTACTCGAAGACACGCTGTAGCTAGAGTTCATGCTGGGATAAGCCGGAGTAATTATGGGCATCAGATGAGGCCTGTCCATTTTATTTCTTCTAGGATCCCAGACCTGCAGTCCAAGAGACCCAGCTTCGATAGCACAGAGCATGACTGGATTTGGCCAGTGCCACTGCGTATATAACTTGAAAAACCGAGACACCAGCATATTAGGCAGTGCATTCGGGTAAAGTTGGCATATGCGAGCAACAAGCAATGCCCAATTTATACCACCAAGAAATCCTGCAACATTGGAATAAACACGACGACGCTTTGCCCATAACCTCATGCATCTCAATGTCGTGCAGAGGTTCTGAATGCTTGGGATTAAATGCAGAATTCTGTCTGTAACTCTGCATCCATTAAGACTACGAACAGTCTGTTCATCTACACCCTGTAGTACTGAGTCTTGTAATACATCCAAGTCTTCCGGGATAACCAAAAGTGCTAGTTGCGCATAAAGAAGATCTATTGACACCCCACTGAACTTGAATTTCATGACTGGGACGTGAGCATCGGGCACAGGGTTCAACTCTGTCACTTGAGGCATCTCAGACAGCATCCTGTGTAGCTCGCCGAAGAAATCTTCTTGACGAGTTGCATATTTAGGACCGACACAGAGTGTGTCTATATCTGCTCCGGGGCCATGAACCCCTAGCCGATAGGATCCAAAGGTGAAGAGCAAAGCATTTGCTTCATCCACCAGTTGCTCATTGAAGCCCTTTGCCTTGCTAACTTTCTTAACCCACGTCTTGACAATCTGGTCGAGGCTGCCAAGAACCTCCTGCCTGCTCACAGCCTCTTCCTGACTCTCATACAATCCAGCATCTTGCAAGTAGTTTTCCAGTTCACGAGTTTTGATCACATCGGACTCGGTCGGTCCGGCCAGCGAGATGGGCTCAGTAAGTCCAAACCGCTGCCCCTTATTTTCATTGCTTAATGCATTAGGGTTCCCCATTTACAATATGCAGGAATTTGAATTTAGAGTATATAATTTTATGAGAATTGGGGCAGATTTTATCTTTTCTTCTTTTACAAAATAACGAAATCAAAACAATCAAATCAGAAAAGATATAATGAAATCGAAACAAACAAATCAGAAAAGAATAATAATAGTCTCAATTCTCAAGCACTTTTATTTTTCAGTTGCAGATATGCAGTATTGGGCAGATCGAGGCCGTACAAATTGAGGGTAAGAAAATTGAAACAACGCGAAACCCTAACCCTAGATTTTCAATTTCGTAATTAATACAAACGTAATTTCAGCAACTGAAATCTCCAACCCTAACGAACCATAGAGGAGGGAGAAGAAACAGAACCGATCGAAATCGACGCCGGAATATTGAGTGGAAGGAAGCCCCAAAACGTCTGCGGCAGCGGCTTTGAGAATCGTCGTGCAGATCTTCGGCGGTGGTCGATCGTTTTCTGAGCCTGAGAATTGCAGATACGACGACAAAGACGAAATACTGGTTGAACTCGCCGCCGCTGGAGATTATCAGAGACCAATGATGGGCAGATTTTGATCGCTCGAGAGAGAGAAGGTTTCGATTTTGTAGAGACGAGAATGAAAGTAACTGTTGGGTTTCCCTTCCGCGTTAAGATGGTATATATACACTTGCGTTTTATTGAGGGATGCCTTCAACCAGACGGAAACTGTTGGGCCCCACTGCCACCAATTATATCTGTACCGTCCGATGGTCTGATTTAAGAATTTTTTGTTTGTGCTTTTGGACTCGATTTTGCATTCATTCAGCTCATGTACTCTAAATTGTAAGACGATAGAAATATTAAGGAACATGATATAGGACTACATATAATTGTTATTAATGACGGCTGAACCTTAGTATTTGTTTACTTGATTTCCTTAAATTCAACTGCTATCTTTATTGTTATTGTTCTTAATTTTAAGATTTCTACTTGTTTGAACTTGTTACTTTAATCAAAGGATTTTATCATAAATAATCCCTGAAATTGACCATCACCATCAAGATGGTTCCTGAAATTAAAAATCAATCAATGTAGTCCTTGAAAATACGTGTCGCAAATCAATTTGGTCCTTCCGTCACAATTACGTTAAAAATTTTGTTAAGTGCTGATATGGCACATAAATGGGTCCCACAAGATTTACAGGGTTTTATCACAAACATTCCCTAAAGTTGACCCACACCATCAAGATGGTCCTAGAAATTGACTCACACTAACAAGATGGTCCCTAAAATTGAAAATCGATGAATGTGATCCTTGAACATATGTGTCACAAATCAATATGATCATGTCGCCACAATTTTGTAAAAAAAAATTGTTATGTGTTGATGTAGGTTAATAATTAATCAAAAAAGTTGTCTAAATACCTTTTTGCACAATCGAATTTTTTTTTCTTATAGTATGGCCTACTTCGAAGAGATATCATTTCCATAAATTCTCAAAGACACAATGCTTAACCAAGGCCTAAAAGGGGGTTTGGAAATAGTTTTCAACCAACAATAGACGTACCTCAGTTATAACCTCATTATCTCAAGGGAAACCTTGTTGTTTTTTTAGTCAACTGACCACCAGGGAAGTGCCGAACAGGGTCTCCAAGATTAAGGTTGTGAGGATGTTGATCGCCTAAATGTTAACGGTGATGTCCCATAAGTCATTGCCAATCAGCCAAGCCATCACCAAAGGTGATCTCGATCGAAGTTCAATTCGATGAAGGGTGTCGAAGTGTGTAAATGGTGTATTGAGATTTTCTTTTTAGAGAATATACAGCGAATGAGGTAGAGGAATGTGAAAAAATATACAGCGAAGAAGGTAGAGGAATGTGGATTGGGATCGAAGGTGATTGCAGGACTGAATTTTTGGGTTGACAACTTTTTATTAACTATTAAATTATTAAACCTAATTGTAATTTTTTTTTTAAATTTAGTTAGACTTGTGTGACCCATTTATATGTCACATCAGTACATAACACAATTTTTGACATAATTGTGACGGAATGACTACATTGATTTGAGATGCTTACTTGTGGGACTACAGTGATCGATTTTCAATTTCATGGACCATTTTGATGTCGCATGTCAATTTTAAGTACCATTTTTTAGAA
>JAOTRO020195865.1:0-10281 GCA_028566515.2 Pyracantha coccinea | reverse complement strand
AACAAGGAAGAATCCGGAGCTAGTCAGCCAGCGTTGGAAGAAATTCCGGGAGCAGAGTTGCCCGACCCCCTATTTTCACTAAACAGTAGGGGCAAAGCAAGCAAGAGAGAACGAAGTATGGGATGCCTTAGTGGATCGGGGAATCCAGTGGGAAATGAGAGCTTACTAAGGCAGACAAGCATCCTCCTTATATGCCACCACCAATGGCCGTTAAAGGAGGAGAGTTCAAGTGGAGGAAGCCCGAGGTGAGAAAAGAGATTAACTTGGGCAATGCTCGTAGCCCAAAGTGGGAATTACTTCCTCATACCCCGCCTAATAATACAACCACTCAACAACTCAGAGATGGGTTGGCTGAGTTAAGAAGGATGGTGGAGAGAAATACCCAGCCACAAGCTCGCTTGCTGTTTAGATTCGTCTATCAAAAGCCATACCCGAAGTTTATTGATGAGCATAATCCCTTTCCTCTTAACTTCAAGATGCCCGCATTCCCAACGTTAAACGGAGAAGATAACAATGTGCCCTCCAAGGATCGCATCTTCAAGTTCTCCAACCATTGTGTGGCGTTTGAAGACAATCCCAACTATAAGTTGAGGTTATTTAGGAACTATTTGGTGGGTTTAGCATCTCAGTGGTACTTTCTGTTGCTCCCAAATTCCATCCCTGACTGAAGGCAAATGGAGATGGCCTTCCACGAGTAGTTTTACAGGATGAAGCCAGATGACCATCAACGACCTAGTTGAGGTAAAACAATACGAGCATGAATCTACTGCAGACTTCACTATGAGGTTCTATGAGGATGAGATGCCAGTTTCCTATTAACCAAGTTCAACTTATAGCTATTGCTTAGAAGGCCTTGAGATTCCCATTGAGGAAGAAGTTCTATGATGTACAGTTTAATGAGCTGCAAGAATTGGTGATTGCAGTTACTAAGTATGAGAAGCTGTTGTTTGAAGAGCAGCGATTGAAGCACGCCTATAAAACACCACATTTCTACAAAAGTAAAGCTGCCATCCACCAAGTGAAGTTTGAGGGAGAACCAGAAGAAAATGATGGTCATGGGAAATAAGCGATAAACATGTGGGCAGCAGAGATGACCACTCCCTTTAAACCTTTGATGGTGAAAGGATTAGTTCAGCTAGTCAAAAATCAAAAAGTGGTGATGAACAATGGTGGATATGTCCCCGTGAAACCCCCAAAATACCAGAACTATTCCTTTGACTTGACTAAGGCTGCAGAAATCTATGAGGAATTGGTACGGGCAAGAGTAATTGTGCCCGATAACACCAAAGAGTTGCCAAAGCCCGAGGAATTAAGAGAGAAAAAATATTGCAAGCTGCACTACACCTCCAACCACTTCATCACCAACTGTGTTCAGTTTAGAGGCTGGATACAAGATCTCATCGTTAAAGGAAAGTTGCTATTAGAGAAACCTCAGGCCAACATGATGAATGACACAGATCTACTCCCAGAAGCCCTAATAAACATGATCAACTTAACATGGGCCAAGAAAAGGAACATGGAAGCCACTTGGGAGGAAAAAACAGAATGAAAGATCCACAGAGGAAACTCTCAAGTTGCCTGAAAAATCCAAAGCAGCCATAATAAAGAGGGTAGTTTTATACAGTCAACGCCAATGTAAGTATGAGTTGAGGGAACCAACAACATGAGCCATTCTTAATCAGGAGGTGATTGAGAGAAGAAAGAAGGAAGAACTAGAAGCCTACAGAAGTGTTTTGTGGACAGCTTGAAAAAGAAACCTCAGGGATGACCTTCCAAAGGATGGGAAGGAGTTTTCAACTAAAAAGGGTTGTCAGAAGTTTTCAGAAATTTTCTTACAAGATTGGAAAATATGGAAAGAGGTCCACAAGAAATGTTCAGTTAAAATGACAAGTTTTTCCAAACTTATATCGTTATCTAAGGGGTTCAAGTAAGTTGATAAGGGTGGAGTGAGACTTCTACTATTAAAAGTTCAGAAAATGGAGTTCAAATAGAAGAAGATTTCATTTCATGAGGAGATTACAGAAAATCTTAGTCCAACAACTTTACATCTTCGGCCAGAGCAACTATTCTAGAAAAGTAAGTTTGCATGATGGTAAAAATCTGGCTTTGGTTTTCCTAAATACATGTTGCTATTCACAAGTTGGGTTTTGGAATCTTCAACATCTTGGGAAATCTTCTGCATCTCTTCTACTTTTTGAGGTGGTTGGTGAGGGTCACTTTCTCGGCTCTAAGTGAAGATAACTGCTCTTCTAAACGCTGGATTTCAGAATCAACCACTGCAATCCTTTCTTCCATCACTGACCATTCTTCCACCAACTGTCGAAGCATGGCTGTTCTCTTCACATGTTTTTCTTGATAGCACTTCACTCTATTGGATGCCCGTTCCGCCTTCTCATGCTGATCCCTTAGTGCCCGTAAATTCTCGAAGAAACTCAGAAAGAACTTATATTGAGCCTGGGACAACAACTAGGCTTGGTAAAGCTCAATAAGAGCCTTATCTGCGTCATGAAGAATCTTAAGTCTGAAAGAAGTTATGAAGTCCATTTTCATCCAATCCTTGAAGATTTGACGATCATTTTGAAAGGAAGGAGACTCAGAGGATGTTGAAGGTGATTGCAGTTTAGTTTTGATTTGCCCGAACTTCTTTACCAAGTCGGGCAAGGATGATGCTGACGAAGCGAAGAGTACGCCTCTCGCACCTTCAACCATGACAGTGGGGGCAGCCTCAGTTAAGGGAGTGGGAAGAATAGCAGGAGCAGGAGTAGGAGCCGGAGTGAATGTTGCTGTTGCAGAAGTCTTGGCTTGCTTACTTACAGGCTCAGGGACGGAGATTCCTGTGATACCAGAAACCGAAGAAGGACAAGGAAGGTCTCTCTTGCGCACTACGCGAGGTGGGAATTTGCTCGAACCTTCTCCAGAACCCTGTTACAACCAAGACAGACTAGTTAAGAAGACAATTTGACGAATAAAAAAAAGACAAGGTAAATCTACCTGAGTTAAGCCCAGAGCCTTGGAAGAAGATGGATGGGCGGTTACTTCCCCTGATGACTGAAAGAAACTGTCATGGCTTACTAAGGGAGGAGAGACAGTGCTCGAACCGTCAACAAAAACCTACAAATAACAGAAATAAAGATAAAAGTCAGTAAGTAACATATGAAGAAAAAACAGAAGGTCTAAGTATTGATGTACCTGAGGGGGAACCTGAGGTTGGGAAGCAGGCACTTCAGAGGCTTCGGGTACATCAGTAGGTCTTGCCCGGGAAGCCTGCTGCTTAGTTACCTCTGAAACCACGAGAATATGAAGAATTATAGGCTCCCCAAAAGTGGAAACTAGTGTTTGATGGAACTCATGTGCTCGAAAAGGCTGGAAAGAGTAGAAGATGATGAATACAAAGAAAATGGATTCTTAGTATGAAAATGTTAGAAGAAAGCCCTTACTGAGCTACTATCATCCTCCACGAAGTGCATCATTTTCCCAGAGAAATGATCAAACTGAGAAATGAGAGTCACCACCAAAGGAAATGATTTGGATTGAGAGGGAGAAGCCTTCATTGATCGAGCTAAAGGAGAAGAAGCCTTAGGCAATAAGATCGTTTCTTTCTGAATCTCCTGTTGCAGACAGCCGGGCAGAGAGTTATTAAAAAGAAGAAAGAAGATTCGAGAAAGTGACAGGTTATACCTCTATCTCTTCAAGGGCAACATGTCGATGCTTTCTGGCCCTCATCTACATTTCCATGCCTAATGGTTTATCCTTGGAAACAATATAATGCTTTTTAGATGCCATGGGTTCTTAAATAAAAGAAAAAAAAATTAGAGGTCTGAACTCTTGTACTTTTCCTGGTTGGAGTTGCCCGCTTGGGCTTAGGCTGTTATTCGGGTTCAGAATCAGAAGTTTCCACCACAATTATCCGTGCTCGCCTAGGTGCTCGAGGGTTTGCTTGGGCTCTCCCTCAGCCTCTGAGTCTCCAAATAGCTTAGAGACATCCCCACCTTCTCCAGCCTCTCGCCTCTTAGCTTCAGCTGCGGCTTCCTGAAGGATCAGCGCGTTGGCAGATTCTTCCTCTGACCCAATGTCTGCCGTTTCAGTACTCCATTGGGCTGCAAATGTTAAAGAAATAAATAAGGAGTCAAAGAAAGATGGATTCACAAGATTTTCATAGAATATAAATTAAGGGAACATGAAGTACTTATCAGAAGAAGTTGGTTCTTTTGATAGACCATTTCTTTCCAATTCTCGAGCTCGCTCGAGTTAGGGTAAGATTTGAGAGATAGTTGGTTGAAAAAACGGTCGTGAGCTTCTCGTAGATCTCCTTCATACTTCTTGATCCATTTTGTTTCCCACCAAGTAGAGAAAGTCGAGGTGCATTCGAAATTAAGGGCTAAAGGCTTTCGGGCAACCTTGCTCATAACCTCAAGGCTACGTCGGGCAGCCCAAAAAGTGACTTCTTGAGGAGAATGGAAGTGGTAAAAGTTACCACAATGAACATATTCAAAAAATGGAATTGGAATGGCCTGCCTAAAGCCTAATTGCATACTACAAAAGTTTGGATGGTAAACCTCCAGCCTGCGTTCATAACGATCGCTGCGAACTCCTCAGGCTAAGTCTCGTGGTTGAATACAGCTGAAAAATTTATCTCTACAAAAAGGATTAGCATCTTCTCCAAAGGCATTTTGGAAGGGTTGATCAGAAAACTAGGGATATCTCCTAAAGACAGATGCTCCCCATTCGAAGTCTGCCTGAGTCCTGCTAACTCTGAAGAAAATAGAAGCAAGCAAACATAGAATGATCTGTGGGAATAGCTTCAGGTAGAATTCAGGCAAGGGCCACACTTTCTGGGAACTCCAAGTTCACTGCTCGAAATTCTGGGAAGTACCATTGTAGCCATAATTGGACCATCCAGATTGGTCCATTAAGGTTAGTCTCGAATGGTTCGCCTCGAGTTATCTTAAAGAGAAGATGATAGAGATAAGAAAGGAGGAACGAGCCCATAGCGACATCGTCAAAATTATGAAGAGCTTCTACTAAAGGGATTCATTCAACCTTCACTCCTTTAGATTTGTTAGGGAAGACAAACTTGTTGAGCCAGTACAGGAGGAAGTACATGTGTTCTTGATCTAGGTTGACACTAGAGGAGCCTGCACCACAATTTTTTTTCACAAAAAGGATGAAACCCTTAAAAGAGGTTCCATAACTCTTAAAGGTTACATAGTTATACTCCAGTTAAAGTAAGGGAGTCGAGGTGCCCAAACTCTCAGCAGTCGGGCGAGATGGGGGAGCTTAGTTGTGAGTCACGTCCACTATTCTGCCCGATGGTTGCGCCATATCTAGGATAGTTAGAGACATGGGGGCCATCCTAAAGTCAAAGGTATTGGTGCCCGAGTTCCAGAAAAGGAGAGCGGTGGTCAATAATTCAGGCTTAGCGACCACGGTGGTCTTTGAGAGCATTATCAGCTCATAGATTCCATTGTTCATCCATTTCCTTTTGAAGATAGGCCCAAGCTTGTTTATCCACTTAATCCGAGCTTCATCATTCATCAGAGGAAAACCATGACGGTGATTTGACCACTTCGATGAAGAAATGCCCGACTCAGCCAGGAACGAGTTCAGATTGAACTAATTGGCCTTGGGCATGTTAGTCTCTACTACAATTGGAACCTGAGAAGTCTATGCAGGTCCTAGAAAGTGCACCCCTCATTCTTCAATGAAAAGTTCGGAGTGCAGGCCTGCCCGATGACAATGAAGGGCATTGAGCAAACGGCGCATGGTGACAATACCCTCACCAGATTCATAAGAAGATTTAGTTTGAGAAATTTTTGGGGCCATTGGCTAAACTTGGAAGGAAATGAAAAGATTTAGAGACACAAGGAGGAGGCCGAAAATAGAAGAGGTTTCTAAGAGCTCTGAGAGTTTTAGGAAATTCTGAGGATTTGAGGGACTGAAACTGCTTAAGGTATTTAACCTGGGGAATAACAAAGGATTATATAGTAAACAGAGAATTCATAGGTTAGTGCAAAGGTCTCGGTTAACCAACGGGTGCTTACGAAACGGTGCAAGTCCAGAGTAGGCATGATACGGTAGTTAATGAAAGACGGTTGTTCAATCATTATCAGCGCCTCGGTTTGTAGGCTTAACAACGATTGAAGAGGGCACCATTTGGGTTAATATTTAACTCAAGGACTTAAGTAGAAGAAAGCCCAAAAGAGCTTAACAAAGGAGATTTTGCCCAAGGCCCAAAATCAAGCCTATATGCCCATCTCAAGAAAATATGACGGCTCCCCATTAATGTAAAAGTTGGGTGCTTACAAGAGAAGTGACAACTGATGAAAATCAACCAACTCTTAGCCCAAAAACACTTTCTGAATGGCAGAACATGTAAAAATGCTGATGACTCACTACCTCAGTTGCTTTCGGACAAGAGCATAAACAAGACAGTCGAGTTAATTCACCTATAAAAAGAGGAAGAGGGCCCAGAGACAAAGACACTTAACCAATCAAACAAATAAACATACAACTTGCCTCTCAGTCAAGCAAATACCCAAAAAGTTGCGTATTGCTCAGATTCTGCACCCCTTTCTCATTAGATTTCCCATAGAAAGACATCTTTTGTCTATGTAAAAGCTCTACTACTTTCTCTAAACACTGTAGTATCGATTGTCTCATGTAAAATCGTTTACCATTCATCCCTCTTTAGCTCCCAACCCTTTGTAATTGCAAAGAGAATAAATTGCAAGACGTGTAACCTTGCCCAACAAGGTGAAATCTTGTCCGACTCTCTTTGTCTTGTCTTTCAATTAGTAGATCTGATATTATGATGTATTCCCCAGTATATATTCAAGTCATTTCCAGTCTTTTAATGAACCAAAGTTCCATCAGCTCTCAAATCTGGTTCATTTTGTGGTTTTACTGTCATAAGAAGACTAAATATGAATTAAACTAATACCTTGATCAGATATGGACTTCCACCCTTTCAGCATACAAGATAACCAGCTAAAAGTCCTTGATCTCAAGGCATAGAAAAGAACTTAATGTAGACTTAACCCATCTACGACAATCATTTGATAACAAAAAGTCAGAATAACTTGGAACGCAAATAATTGGCTTAAACATACTTGTTCTACATCTGCCACACCATGCAAAGGTGTCACGCCTTACATTGCCAAATACAAAACTAATGAGGACAAGGTAAACCATCATTGTTCAGGACAAACACCAACGAAGATGGGGGTCTGTCGACCCAAACTACATTGCACATCTTCGGATTAATAACCGACGTAAGAGAACTCGCCGTCGTATTAGCTGATCTTGGAACCCAAGACCAATGGTAGTTTTGGAAAGCCTCCCCTAATTCCTTAACCTTAGTCAAGATAGGGAAAGCCTCCCAACTGCCCATTTTAATCGAATTTGAAAGGCACGAGATCGATTCAAGTGAATCAGATTCAAAGATTACCAAGCTAACACCCAAATAGGCTTCTAGCTCGCATCCACGGAGTAGCGCATATGTTTCCGCCATCACGACACTAGACGCCGTGATGGGGTACCTCGCCGCTGCAATAAAGTCCTTCCTTCCCCCTCGCTGCCTGCGTCACCACTCCCACAAAACCCGATTTAGACAACCTGGACCAGCTTGCATCAACATTCGCTTTTGCAAAAAGGGAGGTTGGAGGAGTCTAGTTGATCACTTGTCTTTCTCGTCCTGAATCCGCCGTCCTGTTGACTTCAGAGACTGTCCACGCATCAGCGAACTAACCAACTGAGTTGGAGATTGCCATTAGCATTTTTGTCGGGTTGATAGGCACCTGGTTGAAAACAAAATCACACTGGGCTTTCCAAATATACCAATAAGAGGTGGCCAAATATGCCTGCACTATGTCCCTATTCACCGTAGATCCCAGGTTTGAAGTGAAGACAGAATGCAACCACTGTACCCAGTTAGAAATGCCTCATCTGTCGACTTTGTAATTAAGTGGCCCGCAAAACCAAATGGTCTCGACCCAAGGGCAGAGGAGTAACAGATGCTCAGTAGTTTCATCCTGACAATGGCATATTAGGCAGGTTGGGGTGGGGGAGGAACGTCTCTTAAACAGCTCCACCATAGTTGCTATGGCATTTTGCAGAGTACTCCATAAGAAGTGGCGAATCTTTGGCGGTACCTTCACCCTCCAAATGACCTTCCAAAGCTTTTCCAGAATAGCTCGAGTTGAGGGGGGGCAGTGATCTCTCAAGGACAGGGAACGCGATTGCAGCCAGAGATAACCTGACCGAACCGAGTAGCTTCCATTTCTGTTTGCTGCCCAAACCAGTCTATCATTCATTCGCAGGTTCGCAATTGGAGTCTCCCTTATTGCCTTTCGTTCCTCCATCGAGAGGAAAAGATGAAGAAAGTCAATATCCCATCCTCGAGATATTAGGAAGATTAGACAACTGACCCGAGTGCTTTTAGTCACCACAGCTCCTCTGGTTGGAGTAGGATGTCCCAATGATAAGGAGGGGAGTCATCTGACCCGAGTGATTTTTCTTTTTGTTTGGTTGGTAGATTTGGGAAACCTCTTGGAAAGTGTTCAACATGTTGTATTGGTAGATTTGGGAAGCCTATTGGAAAGTGTTCAACATGTTGTGTTTTAACGATATATATGTTGATCATTTCTTTTTGTTTGGTTGGTTGGTCATATGATTTTTTTTTTTGTTTGTGAGGCCTTCTCATGCAATAAATTTTCTATTCAGTATATATAGAAGTGGGATCGAGGAATATATATTTTAGGAAACTTCATTTTAATCCTTGGTAAAGATGACTTTTAGACTAAAACAATGAGTAAGATCAAAATCTTATTTTACTCCCTTGACACATTAATCACCTCATTTATTAATTATATTTTGATGTTTTAATTATTTCTCTCTTTCTTCCTAGTTTTAATGTATTAATTATATTTCATTATAATTCTAATTTTTTTTTCATTCATCGTAATATATTTTGTTGTAAACATTAGATAAACTAATTTTTGTTATACAATATATTTTGATGTACTTTGTCTTCTTCATTTAGGTACGTTAAATTCATTATAATACATTTCGGTGCATAGATTTAAGTACACACATTTCGGTACATACATTTTGATACAAACATTTATGCACATTAATTCAATACAATACATTTCGGTACTAACATTTTGGTGCATACATTTCGGTACACACATTTAGGTACATTAATTTTACATTTCAGTGTATATACTTCGGTACATACATTTCAGTACTAACATTTAGATACATTAGTTCAATATAATACATTTCAGTACACACATTTCGGTACTAACATTTAGGTACATTATTTGAGTCTTTCAAGTTTGAAGAATGTTAAGTAAAATTAATAAAGTAAAAATCTCTTTTTTGGTCAAAAAATAAATTAAAATTTGCTTATTAATAAATTTTAATATTTAATGGGAGACATTAAATAAAATGCACATTAATTATTTTGAATTAAGGACATAGAAAGGATTATAATCAATATGTAATCTAACACCAGGTTTATTTTAAATTTCAATCTTCTTGAAGGATTGAAGTTGAAAAGTTGTGTGCCCTTACATGATGGTGTGGGTGCGAACTCCAACGATAACTAATCTAACATCTAACTTCCTAACGTTATCGCTTGACTAAAAAAAGGAAGAGTGGGATTTGAACTTTTTTTCTTGGGGTCAAGTTTTGAACTCTCTTAAATGGATGGAAACCCATAAACAGTAGAATTGGAATGGAATTCATTCACATAAGTTATAAAAAAATAAAATAAAAAAAAACTTTATTTCAGCTGTGCCACATCAAACTTTATCTAATATTATCCCATGTTTTCTTTAAAAAAGTAGTATTATATCATGACTCACCGACACTCATATAAAGTTAGGAAAATGATCCTCCTCCGATCCTTTTTCCAGGGATCTTTATCTATTTATCGTATATCGTACGATCAATTTTCATTAGATACTATTTATATTTAATTTAAAATTTTCAATTTTAAAATAATTTCTGACCGTACGATGTACGATGAACGGGTAAGATCACAAAATCCCTAGGATCCTAGAAAAAGAATCCGTCCAGCATCCGACGAGTATCCTTTTCCAGAAAGTGAGTTAGGTGAGACTTGTAGCTCACTGATCTGCTATATCAATTATTATCATGGTTCTAAAAATCGCTAGGCGCTAGTCGGGCGGCAGGCAGGGGGCTAGCGCCTAGGCGGCCTCCCAAGCTCTTTAACGAACTAGATTCATTCCCTAATTCTAAGCATCTTCAGCTTTA
>JAOTRO020195848.1:0-10285 GCA_028566515.2 Pyracantha coccinea | reverse complement strand
TTTCCTATGGATGATACAAAATTATCTGACAAATGGGAACTTCTCAAGGATCCTGAAAAGTATCATCGGTTTATGCATGAGCCGCGTACTCCTCATATGGATGCTGCACTTCGAGTTGTTCGTTATTTAAAGTCTACTCCAGGTCAAGGCTTACTATTTCATTCTGACAATCAAATCAAGTTGACTGCTTTTTGTGATTCTGATTGGGTGGGTTGTCCTATTACTCGTCGCTCGACTACTGGCTACTGTGTTTTCTTGGGAAATTCTATGATTTCATGGTGAACAAAGCGGCAGAAAACTGTTTCACTTTCTTCTGCTGAAGCGGAATATAGAGCTATGTCGGGTGCTTGTTGTGAGATCATTTGGCTGCGCTTTCTATTGAAGGATTTGAATATTTCCCTTAACTCGTCAGTCTGATCTATTTTGTGATAATCAAGCAGCATTGCATATAGCTGCCAACCCTGTTTGAATTCATGAACGTACCCGCCACATTGAGATGGATTGCCATTTTATACATGATAAGATTGTTGATGGCACTATAACTACCAAGTATGTTGGTACAGCACACTAGTTGGCGGACTTATTTATGAAGCCTCTTGGAAAAGAGAAATTTTCGACTATGTTACGCAAGTTGGGCATTCTTGACGTTCACTCTCCAACTTGAGGGGGAGTGTTAGACAAATAGAAAAGTAGTTAGACTTAAATTGAGATTGTACTCCTAACTTGTCGGAGGAATCCTTGCTACTCAAGGAATGCAATTGTATATATACACATTCACGTATCAATGAGAATATTATTCAGCCATATCTTATTTTTCTACAGAAACATGCACCACCAATTCTCACCGACCCTCCAAACTTGCCCTTGGGCTTGCTCCATCTTCTTCACCAATGGAGACATTTGCCGTCTTCTCCATTCTTGTCGTTGTCAACTCGTCCAGCCATGGAGTGCTCCTTCTTCTTCTCCACCATTGGAGACATTTTCCGTCTTCTTAGCCGACAG
Source organism: Pyracantha coccinea (assembly GCA_028566515.2). Classification (NCBI taxonomy): domain Eukaryota; kingdom Viridiplantae; phylum Streptophyta; class Magnoliopsida; order Rosales; family Rosaceae; genus Pyracantha; species Pyracantha coccinea. The sequence goes on along the minus strand of JAOTRO020195848.1, from coordinate 9,283 downwards.
CAGCACAAAAACCATCGCCTCTGCCACCAACAGCGGCCATGCTGTGACTTCTATGCCCAGCAAGTTTGTCCGTGCCGCTCCGTGACGCTCCCGTCAACCCCATGAATTTCTTTTGGGTGGTCTAAACCACCCCGTGAAGTTCCAATCAAATCTAAGTGATCCATGCTCGTCGGTCCGCAAGTGCATCTTCAAAGTTCCAAGCTTGGTCCCTGTGGAAAAGATAGGAAGGAAGCAATATATACCAAGATGCAACTCGAGAGGAAAGAAACTGTTCTCTTTGTAAGTTCTTGTCTTCGGTGTTTTCTTTGCTGCTCACGGGTACAAGACATGGAGGCTACCTTTTTATATAAGAGTTCCACCAACAGCTTTTTGTTCTAGGAATTCGAAAGAGAAGGAAAAATGAAGATTGTAAAGTCTGCAAAAGAAAGCTACAGCAGGGAATGAAAAAATAATGGAAGTTGTCTTCTAAGTTGCTAGAAGATTTGACGCAAACACAAAGAAAATATGAGATGGATAGAAGCTACAAGTCAAAGGTAAAGGAAATAAATAAGTTTTTGTCAAGGAAAGCTTTGTACAGTACTCGAGACGAGGATACTGTAGCAGCTTTGATGTTCAGGCTTCGTAGCTTTAACAGCTGTCCTTCCTTCTTATTCCACCGACTCCTATCTCTCAGAGAGAGACGTGTCGCAGCAAAACGCAAGCAACCCAAGTCATTTAAGAGCTCTGCTTCTGAAAAAATCGAAGAAGTCTTCTGCTTGAGATACGTGAAGAAGAAAGCAAGATGGGCAATTGCCTCTATTCCAATTTCAAGTATGTTTCTCTGCACAAAGAAGGAAAAGTATATACGATGAGTTTAAAAACTCTGAAGGAAGAAAAAGTGCTCCAGATGCTTTTATGAAGCTAAATGTGGCTTGCTTTTCCTGACGCCACGTGAAGTCCTGCTTGGACTTAGAAATCCAGGTCTACAAGAAGAAGAAACAGGAAGCCTGCGATATTCCAAAATTAGTTGGGAATTGATGCTTACGTGGAAACCAAAAGGAAGAAAATAAGTCATGTCAAAGACTTTGCTTCAAAAATGGAACAAGTGGCTGTATTTAAAGTCTGTTGGATTCCAAACAAAGAAATGGAGAAAGGAAAAAGGTACGGCAAAAGAAGAAAACAAACTTGAAGTGCCAGTCACATGGGTACTACGAACATGATTCCTTTCCATCAAAATGTTGTGCATAAAACAAGAAGCATGACGACAAAATGACAAAGGCACCATGACAAGACAAATCCAAGGTAACCCATTGTCGAGTACAAATACAATTGGATAAGGAGACGACGTCAATCACTTCAAATACCGTAGACACGAACCATCTCAAAGCACAAAGCTCGATGGACTTACTACCTCAAATTAGTGAATTCGTGCTACATTCAAACAAATGGATCAAGCTCCCGTTAAATTCTTGGAAGTATTCAAATGGCACAAATTCACTACAAATTTAAATGGTACAAAGCCATCTCAAATGGCACCAAGTCGATTCAATGGCATGAAGCCGTATCATATTTCAAATGGCACGAAGCCACATCAAATTCCAAAGGTACGAAGCCACGTCAAGTCTTAAATGGCATAAAGCAGCAACAACTCTCAAATGGCATAAAGCCGCTTTTCGCTCCAATGGCTTAAAGTCCTCATCTGCATGAGCTAAAACTGCACAAGGCATCAAATGCCCTTATGGCACAAAGTCCTTGTCCGCACGAGCTAAAACTGCACAAGGCATCAAAAGTTCTAATGGCTTAAAGTCCTCGCCCGTACGAGCTAAAACTGCACAAGGCATCAAATGCTCTAACAAATACATCAAGAACTACAAGTGACTTGATCCCTCAACGAGGGTACGTAGGCAATCAAGGGCTCTACCTAGGTACAGTAAAAAAACCAAATAAACACCCAAATCCCCAAGTTACGATTAATTCATATTAGAATCAAAGGGTATTCCTTTCCCAAAAGAAGGGTTGTAATTAATAGGTGCGTAGCCTAGAATGGGTCGAACTCAAAATAATAAAACCCTCTTCAGAGAAATGAACGAGGGTGAAATTGTGTCAAGTGAATTATTTGTTTACATATTGTATACAAATTTTTGCTCAACACTTTGGATACAATAATTCTAGATTCAGAAATAACCAAAACATCAAGGGCACGAATTCCTTTTAAGTCATTAACAAGGGACTCACGCTCACATTCCACGCTAATAGCTTTAACATCATTAATAAGCTGGAAAGCAAAGGCGCCAAAGAACTCGTATCTATTACCTCCCCCAACAACTGCTCTCTTCCTACGGTGTTGTTGCCTTTAACATCGTTAATAAGCTTTGGATACACTAATTCTATGGTGTCGTTACCATGTGGAGACGAGCCCACCATTAAAATGAACTAAAAATAAATTTGACATCGATGTCAAATGTGACTCTAAATCACAAAGTCTTCAAATTCAATCTGCAAATAACACTTCGGTTTGAGAGACTTTTGATGTCAAATATGCATAGTGGCATTCCACCTAGAATTTTGACATCTCCTTTGGAGATGCTCTTAGACCTCACTCGGTTAGGCCGTTATCATACCATCTCAAATTCATTATTTTTAGTAGAAGTGGTAAAATAATCCATTGGGGTTGTTAATAAATATCCATTAAGACTTATTTAGTTTGATTTCACCTTACACCATCATCATCACAACAAATCTCAATCTTATATTATGGTGATATCAAATAAAACGGGTCTTAACGGGGTACCCATTTACAATCCAATTGATTGATTTGCCACCTCTAATTTTTAGGATGCATTGAGTTAGTCCTCACGGATATCATCATATTATCTTTTTTATATATATATTAAAAAAAGTAAAAATTAGGACCTATCCTATGTTTTTATTTCATTGATTGAAATATTATGTTTTTTAAATTTTTGATCAAGTTCCTTCTATTTTTATCCACATTATTCTTTTAATAATAAAATATTTGCATGTTAGCATTTTTAATCTGAACTACATATTAACAAACCTCTCTTTGTCAACCAAAAGAGGGTTAAAAGATAATTTAGTCTTCCATCACAAAATAAAATGTGATGTGTAAATCCTAGGAAATTCTTATGGGATTTTACTATATGTTATCTTTTAAATAGTATCATGCTTAAGTTGTAATAGTTATTGGGTAAGGATTTTACCTTTCATACTGCTACAAATAGAGGCACAATAGGTGAGAAAACACACACCTTAGAATCCACACACACACTTTCTTTCCCTATTGCCGCACCTCTTTATCTCCCTCCCTATATTCATCAGCTAAATAGACCCTACAACATGTTATCAGCACGCTCTAGCCCGACATTGACACTGACGCTAAGGAACTGAAGGTTCGTGAAGGAGATTCTTTTACAAATTCAAAGGCTCAATTTCATTTTCAGCCAACCAAGTTCTCCTAAAGCACAAGTTTGATATTTTCTCCGACCATGATGCATGAAAAAATTGCCTATGATGCATGAAAACATCCGCTATGGTGCATGAACCCTCAGTTTATTATTTTGCTACATATGTATATTAAATATTGCATATATTGACAAATATATATTGATGACTACACTAGGATGGTATGGGTGTATTTTCTAAGGAACAAGTCTGTTTAAAAGATTCAAGGCCACTGTTGAACTGCAAAATGGATACAAATTGAAGAGGCTGAGAAGTGATACGGGGGGTAAATATACCTCCCTTTAATTTGCTGAATTTTGTGAGAATCTTGGATCAGAGAGACAACTCATTGTTGCCTACTCACCCTAACAGAATGGAGTGGCAGATAGAAGGAATAAAACCATGGTAGAAATGACAAAAATGTATGTTGTTTGAGTAAGGTATTCCACTTGACTTCTGGGGAGAATCAATCAATATTGCAACATATATTCTCAACAAAAGTCCAACTAAAGCATTAGACATAAAGACTCCATTTGAAGCCTTCAATGGGAGAAAGCCAGGGTTCAAGCATCTAATAGTGTTTGGATGCCTATGTTATGCTCAAGTTCCAAGTCAATTAAGACAGCAGCTAGATGTGACTAGTTCCAAATGTATCTTTCTTGGATATAGAACTTGTGGAAACGGCTATAGGCTATATAATCTTGAAACTGAGAAGATGATTGTCTCTAAAGATGTTATATTCAATGAAGAGGCTAACTGGAATTGGAACCTAAAGGCTGAGAAACATGTGAGCATTTCTAGAAATTATGAAGCTCAAAGTGCACACTGTGATGAAGGGAGTACAAGTAAAGTTGAAGTTGATGACAACATTGGTTACTTACAAGATCAAAATGACCATGTAAATGCAGACTCTATTACTCTATCTCCTCAAGTTACTTGCACAAGTCCACAAGATTTTGATCACACACCTCTAAGATTCAAAAGTTTGAATGAAGTGTATGAGAGATGTAATTTGTGCATAGTTGAGCCTGAGTTTTTGAAGAGATAGCAAGAGATGAAGCATGGAAGAAGGCAATGTCTAATGAGATAGAAATGATTGAGAAGAACTCTACCTGGGAGTTAGTTAATAGACTTTCTGACAAGCCAATCATTGGTGTCAAGTGGGTTTATAAGACTAAATTGAACCTAGATGGTTCAGTGCAAAAGAACAAGGCAAGACTAGTAGCTAAAGACTATTTCCAGAAGTCAGAAGTTAATTTCAATGAAACTTTTGCACCTGTGGCAAGGTTGGATACCATTAGAACTTTGATTGCTTTGGCAACTCAAAATGAGTGGAAATTGTTCCAATTGTCTATCAAGTTTTCCTTTCTAAATGGGACTCTACATGAAGAAGTATATGTTGATCAACTATTGGGATTTGTTGTGAAATGACAAGAAGACAAAAAGTGTACAAGTTGAAAAAGGCATTATATGGCCTGAAATAACAAGCCCTTAGGGCTTGGTATGATGAAATTGACAATTACTTTGGTAGAGCTGGTTTTTAGAAGAGTCCAAGTGAGGCTACATTAAATATTATGTCAAGTGATGTAGGGATTCTTTTTGTATCCTTATATGTAGATGACATTATCTACACTGGAAGCTTATAAGCTATGATGCAGGAATCAAAATGGAGATGATGAATCAATATGAAATGTCTAATTTAGTCTTGTTGCATCACTTTCTTGGTTTGGGGATTGTTCAAACTGAGAAAGGAATATTCACACATCAAAAGAAGTATGCCAAGACACTGCTTGAAAAGTTTGGTTTGAAAGATTGCAAGGCAGTTAGCACACCTTTGGCAGTGAATGAAAAACTAAGTCAGGCTGATGGTATTGAGAGTGCAGATAAGGGTCTATATAGAATGATTGTAGGTAGTCTATTGTACGTAACAACTACAAAACTTGACTTTATGTATGTAGCTTGTTTGCTAGCTCGATTTATGCATAGTCCAACTAGAAAACACTTAGGAGCTGCCAAAAGAGTATTGAGGTATGTTCAAAGGACTTTGGACTTTGGGTTTGAGTATGTGAAAGGTAAAGCATCTATGTTAATTGGCTATTGTGATAGTGACTAGGCAGGGAGTGAAGATGACATGAGGAGTATATCTGGATATGCATTTAGCTTTGGTTCAGGGGTATTTTCTTAGGCCTTTATGAAGCAATGCAGTGTAGCATTATCCACTGCTAAGGCAAGTATGCGAGTGCAGCAGAAGCCACATCACGTACAATTTGGCTAAGATTTGTCCTAGCTAACTTTGGAGAAGAACAAGTTAAAGCAACACCTCTGTTATGTGATAATATTTCAACTATAGCTATATCAAAGAACCCAGTTTTCCACTGGAAAACTAGACACATCAACAGAAGATATCATTTCATTTGAGATGCTATACAAGATGGAACAATTGATCTGACATATTGCAGAACAGAAGATCAATTGGCTAATATATTCACAAAGGCTTTGGCAAATGATTGTTTTGAAGCTCTCATGAAGGAACTTGGAGTGAAATCAGCTAAACATTTAGAAGAGAGTGTTGAATTATAAATGCATTTGTTGATTTATGTATTGATTAATCTGAGCTATTAGATCATAATTTATTTGGTATCTTAGATTGGATTGTATTGAGTCACATCTCAAGACAAGTGTAATTATCCTAGGTAAATAGTTATGGATGAATGGCTGATATCAAATTGTGTAATGATGTACGAGAGAGAAAGCTCCACTCTCTAACGGTAATATTCCTCACACCTTGTGAGAGAATCAATTGAGGAAGCATTCCAAAAACAAAAAACAAAAAAAAAAATCCAAAATCTCTCTCTAAAACTTCCCTCTAATTTCTGTGTGATTATTCTCCCTGAGATATATTTTCAGTTTGACATAATCTTCATTGAATTCATACATCAAATTTTACATTCTAACATGAACATCTTCTTTATCATCCGAACAGAGCCGGCCACAGGCTGACAGCCCCCATTGAAACACCGGCTACGACTCTAGGCTGAACCCTCGACGCTTGTTCCGTAGCCTCACCATGCAGCCTCTCCGTCTTCTCAGCTGCCTCCGTGGCCGGCACCAACCGACCAACACTGTGGCATTTGACAACGTAGATATAGTGACACCACCTTTCTTGAACATCCTATTGTTGTTATGCAGTTTTAAGCTTAGTGATTTTGTGATGCTCGTTCCTAATTACTTATTTGTAAATATGGTTCTAAAGACTTGGGAAGTTTCCTTTGCACACAAAGATGTTCTAAAGACTTGGGAATTTCTAATAATATTATGATTGAGTGGTATTTCTTTATTTGTTAATATGAAGTTTTAAATTTAATTTTTGTGAATAGTGAGTTCAATGTCCAATTATAACTGACTCTTCGGCTCACTTATTCCAGAATTTGCTCGACTTTGGGGATTCTGTCTTTCTCTTTTGTGTACTATTTTATGCAAATATAAGGTGCATACAGTTGCACATTTTTTTTTTCTTTTTTACTGGAAAAGATATGTTATCCATAATGTAATAAGATAGTATAATCCAAACGTGATTATCTAAAACTAAAGTTGCATTTTAAAAGATAGAGACTAAAATTGCGTGCCACAATAAACACTAACAAAAAAAAAAAAAAAAAAAAACCAATCTCATGGGAGAGGTAAAGGTTTGGCAAATTTTGACCATGTAGTCTACTAAACGTTGTAATTTAAGGACAAGGCTTTTTTTGTTCATTTTCAAGACATAGCAAAAATATGTCGTTATATATGACCTACTGAGAACCTTGTAGGCATGCTAGTTCCCTACATATTTCTGTACCTTTATCCTTTCCTTAAAATTCCTCCCTTCTCGCTATGATTTACTCGCAGGAAAAATGAAATAAACGAATCAAATAAATGATACACGGAGCAAGAAATTTTGTATGGTGCCAAAATTTCATCTCGATCCTCACAGGCCAGAACTAAAAAGTACGGATTTGACTGATGTATCACTAGATGAAAGCAATGCTAGGAAACAAACACTGGAGGAAAAATAACAATAAGTGTATAAATTAGATTAAAAATAACAGAAAGTGTATAAATAGAGTAAAAACTAGAAAACTGTACCTGCAAGATGTTGCGGGAACGAAAATTAAACTATAGAACATGTTCTAAAAATGTAAATGCATAGAAATGCAGACTAACATTGTTAACATAAAGATAATAAAGATTGCATACAAAATGCAGTCAATATTTTTTACAGGCCACAGTCTAAACTTATACAATTTGTATAAAAAAAAACATTAGGAAACATTCTGTCAATGATGTACAAATATGATTAGTCTGATATTTCCCCCTGGTAGCTATGGTAGGTCTTGATCAACATTAGTAGTTGTAGATCAATGATTTGAAAACATCATATTGTTCATGTACACAAAATATAGGGGAATTGATGTTACGACGGCCTATTCACACGCAAAAAATATGGAGAAGCACAGTTCTTGTTTTAACAAAAGACGATAACACTATTTTCTACAGCAGCAAAAGTTTGTTCATTTCGGCAGTGACTGCAAATAAAAGAATGTGTAGAGGGAGAAAAAAAAGAGATGTAAATGCTAACTGAGATGTAATAAAGTGTGTATAAATATGGTTACATCAGATAAAAATAGGAAGAAAGCAAAGTTACCTAGTTTTTCTTTTGTAGAGGAGGGTCTGTTTTCATGTTGGAGAAGTTTTTTTTTTTTTTTTTTTTTTTTTGTTGCAATTATGTGATCGGAACCTTATCAAAATCCTGCATATATGCTTCAGAGATTTCCTTTGCCTCACTGTGCCAAACATATTAAAGAGATTGGAAAAATAGATTCAGGTCAGACAGAAAATAATTTGAGATCCAGAAAAAAAATGTTGTCATGCAGAATATAACCTTTTTCAGCTTCTATAAAAAGGGCTCTTCTGATTGAATCTCTTTTTCTCTTCTGCGATTCTCCAGTTCTTTCAGGCGGTGTAGTGGACGATGAAACTTTTGTGGAAGACACTGCAATTTCTCTGCTCATAGACTGTGGTGTTGTTGGTTGGATCATTCTGTCCTCAGAAACATTGTAGATGAGGAAATCATTTGAATTTAACAAATTTCGTCATCTTCTAAACCGGAGGTGAAAATTTTTCCTTTGGCCTATAAGTCTGGGAAACTCACTTGGCAATTGCTTTTGATCTGTTGATCTTTGATTGAAAACCAAATCTTTGCATGCCATGCCAAAGACCTTTCTGCCTGATTTGCCGATAATGAGAGCAGTGATTTCATTCGTTTCGTCTTCGAGGACTAAGAACACTTTGTACCATCATTCAAACAGAAAAAAACATTGATTACAGAGGATAAAACGCCTAATAAGTCAAAAATTGCATTCTCATAGATTTTTCCTATGTTATAGCTTAATGTTAATACTAATCATATGAAAAACAAAAGGATAGCTGCGTAAAGTTGCTTTTCAAATTTGATTAAGTTTTTAACTTGTAATGTGGTCACATGATCAATGAACTATTAATTGAAAATATGTAATTAAAAACAAAATAAAGGATAAATTTCAGTTTAAGAACGATATGAGACAATGATCAATTGACAAAACCAAAATATAGTGTTTAAGTCATTACCAAAGAGTCGGGATTTGATTTGAATGTTTTTGACATATCAATTGACCACTCATTGGGTCCTTGTACATATGTTTGGCACACGTAGTGCAAGCAGCATACTGTCGATGCAAATTTCCACCGTCTTCAGTCTTGACGAAAATGCACTTGCAAAACAATCAACACCTTTGATCAAAGACCTAAGTCTCACACGCCCGCG